>JFHB01000107.1:0-102780 GCA_000729835.1 Atkinsonella hypoxylon
TAGGCTATACAGGGTAGCTTATTTTTAACAATAGCCCTAATTCTTAGCTTTTAAATAGTATACTTTTTGAATTTCTACTATTGCTAGTTGTAGAGAAAATCGCAGTTAAAGTTAACTATAGGTTAGGCAACTTTGCCTTAGTCGAATCTAGATGTTTATATCTAGTAACAACGATATCTCTACCAAGAATCAACGCAACAAGACCTAATGAGGGTCACGTGATAGAGCAACTAGTAGGCATAAAAATAGGCTATACAGGGTAGCTTATTTTTAACAATTACAGCTATACTAAAAAGAGGATTATAAGGATAATAACGCTAAAGTAGACCTTCTGCTATAACGTTATCTAAAGTATACAATAGAAGTTTATCTACTAATAATACCTAAAGAAGAGCGTAGAAGCTATAAGGAGATTAATAACATTATTTAATCTTAATAATTTGCCTATAACTTTACTGAAATATATAACTTATTATAGCTTTTGCAAAAGCTAATGCTGTAGTTCTTATATCTTTAGCTTTAAGAAGAAGGGAGATTAAGTTTATTTATTTATATATTTAAGACTAACTAAGACTTAATAATAGTATATTAAGATTATTTAAAGATTTAAAGCTAATTAGAATTAAAACTATAAGCCTAGATTAAATAGAATATATAAAAAGTTTTTAAAAACTACTAAAAATAAGTATAGTTTTATTCTATTTTAACTAAAGAGGCTACTTAACCTTTACTCTTTTTCTTTTATTTTTTTATCTTTTAACTTAAGTAATTTATACCTAATCTTTTAGTGAATTTTTAGTAGTTTTAATGTTTAAGGGAAAGAATAAGGAATATTAACTGCTATAAAAGAAGAAAGATCCTTATAAAGAACCTTCTAGAGCCTTAAAAGAATAAATAGTTAATCTACCTAGTCTTTGCCCTAGAACGTTATAAAAGAAGCATTATAGTAAATCTAACTGTAGTTACTATAACCTTTTGCGAATTACTACTTATAGCTTACAGCAGTAGAGCTACTTTAAACGTAATTGCTGTATAAGCTACTATAGATATCCCTAAGAGAGATACAGCTATTAAATAGGAAGTAGATATATTCTCTAAATAAGGTAACTATCTAAAGATATATATTAGTGCAATAGAAGCAAAATATACTGTTTTCTTTGCTAAAGAATAAGATTAAAAGGGCTTTATAGCGCTCTTAATAGTTAGTAAGTGTATAATAGAAATATCTATAAGAATAAGCTATTTTAGTTAAAATAAAGATAAAGTTCTTAACGTTTAATTCTAGTATAACTTTATATAAAAGGGAGCTTTCTTTTATAGTGCTATTAATAAACTAAGCCTTAAGATTCTAATTGTAAAAGAATTTAATAGCTCTTAGAGGTATATTAGGTATAGAATTCTATTAAAAAGCAACTCTAGTGTATATTAAGTATCTACTAGCACTAATATTGTTGCCTCTATAGACTTAAAGCTTAAAGGTAAATTTATACTAAAGAGGTAAGGTTTATTAGTATAATAAGAGATTAAAAGTTTAATTAAAAGCTTTTTTATAAAAGACTTACTGTATTAATAAGCGTTATTAAAGAAAAGATATTTATTTAACTATTCTAAGAGAGAGCAATTTAATAAAAAAGAGCAGTAAAAGGGATTCTTTTACTAATAATATTCTATATATTTATAAGATTCTTATAGTTTTAAGGAAGCTTTTTAGCTATAATTAAATAATTAAAGATGCTAATAAAGATAATAAAAAAGAGGCTATATAGAAAGGTAGTTATAAAAAGAAAGAAGAAAGATAAATATAATTAGTTAAAGAGAATGTTATAAATTACTTAATAAGTTTATAGCTATTAAAGTCTTAGTATATATTTACTATTAGCCTTTACTAAATTATAATAATTATAAACAGCTGTTAATTAAGGATTTATTAAGACAATACTAGCTATAATATATTCTATATTCTTACTCTCTCTCTCTCTTTATTTCTTTATTCTTATAATATTCTTATTATAAGTATCTACCTAAGCTCTTTTTTACCTTTAATCTTTTAAAAGCTATTTAATCTCTACTGTTAAGATAGAAAATAAATACTAAGAACCTATTTCTAAGACTAGCTTTAGAGTTATATATAAGGGATAAATATATTACTTTAGGACGTTAAGGAACTTACTAATATACTATATTATAGTGTAAGTCTATAAGCTAGTTAGTAATTTCTTTTGTATAGAAGAGCAAGATTAAGTAGATTTACCTCTTAAAAAGCTCTATAAGCGCTAGCTACCTCTCTTTTAGTAACGTTTTAAGTAGCCTTCTTTTAGCCTACTACTTTATTAAAATTACAATTTAAATAACTTTAGGCTTATAGAATTAATATAGCTTAACTAGAGTTCTACAATTTAGTTTAATTATCTTAATAACATTTATAGCTTTCTAATAAAGTCCTTTAAGTAAGAGACTTATTATAGATAGTTAGATTAATTCTAGCTTACTACTATAGCGAAAATTATTACTTATAGAATTAAATATATAGCAGTTATCTTTAAGAAGTCTTTTATAATTAATATAGAAGAGATAAACTAAAGTAAGATTATAAGACTTATAGGTTAAAAGGTATATAGAATTAAAGATAGGTTTTAACTTATTTCCTACTGTTATAATATAAGCTATAACCCTTCTACCTTATACAATAAAATAAGTAGATAAAGGCTTATTACTAGCTTTCTTTTCTTTAATAACTACTAGACCTATTTTATCTTTAATTGCTTAAAGGGATACTATTATTACTTTAACACTAGGCTTAAGGGTAGAATTAAAAGGTTTAAAGCTGTAGTCTATAGTTAGATATAGACTTTATAGCTCCTTTAGTATCTATACCTATTCTAGGCAATTTTAGTGCTTTTGTTATGGACTCGAGCCTTAGGCTTAGGTCTTTCAGTAGAGGGAGGACAGCAGGAGAGGGACAGAGGTCTATATAGGTAAAGGGATAGAAGTAAGCTGCATTTGTTTAGGGGTTAGCTGGACTTTACTAGGTTCTAAAGAGAGAACCTTAGCTATAGAGTATATACTAAAAGGGGCTCCTAAGAGGATAGACCTACCTCTAGATATATAGTATAAGGGTATAGAGAGGCTTCTAGTTCCTTCTCTCTTTCTTCTTTTCTCTCTATAATTATAGTTCTTATTATAGACGCTAGTTAGCAGTAGCTACTAGGTTAGTTTATTATATACTATAATTATTCTATAGATAGAACACTAGTAAGAATAATGTTGTTTAGTTATAGCAATAAGGGCTTAGCTAGTTAGCCTAAGTACCCTTTTAACCTCTATAGAGAGGTAGAGGAAAATACAGTAGAAATTAGCTAAAAAGCAGTAGAAATTGCAGTACTTTATAAATTAGTTAAGAGCTAATCTCTATAGATAAAGGAACTATAATGCTTTATAATAAACTATATATAGAAAGAGAAGCAGCTTTAAGCTACAGTAAGCTAGTAGCTAAGGGAACTTAAATAGAAGCTTCTATCTATAGTAAACCTTTATAATAGAAATAAATAGAGCTTTTAGGCCTAGTAAATAGTAATTACCTAAAAGCTCTAAGCTAATAGCGCCTTTATAGGTATAATATAGAACTAGTAGTACTATCTATACTAAAGCTTATTGCTTAAGGTTTAGTAAAGAGTAACTATTTATTATAAAGTAGATAAAGTAAAGGGATACAATATATAGAGGTTCCTTAATTACTTAAAATTAGTCTTTATAGATCCTTATTAATAAAACTAAGCCTTAATTAAGCTTAATTAGCTTTAATAGAGTAATAATAAGTAGTTTATAGAATTCTATATTTATTTTAAGGAGAAAATTATATTAGTAGAAGGGGCTAACTAGAATAATAGCGTAAAGTTAGCTAAGTTATAAATAGCGCTTAATAAAGAAATAAAGGATTACAGTATAGAGAGAGATATTCTCTATTATAACTACCTTTAAGCAGTAAAGCGCTACTGCAGTATTACGCTAAACCTTAAGTTATATTGCATTAAGGAATAATACTAGCTAAAATATAGCTTTAGCTCTAAAGGGCCCTAGAATAGTAACACTAAAATAACTAAGGTTAACGCTATAGAAACCTAATAAAGACAAAAAGGGAGCGTAAAGAAATCTAGAGTAAGATAACTAAATAAGGATACTTTATAAGTAAAGTAAGTATTTAAGGCTAAACTTAAAAAACACTACTAAAAGAGGTAATACTTTTAGTATAAGTTATTTTAATACTATATTTAAGAATGTAGATAGTAACTAGCAGAATATAAGCTAGAGTTAACTAGTGTATAAACAGCAGCAATAGATAATATATAGAAGAAGAACTCTAATAAGTTAAGAAAAAGCTTACCTTTAGCCTTAAGCTTAATATAGAGGTAAAGGTAATATAAATAATATAATAACCCTTACTTAGTAAGTAGCTAGAAGAAGAATATAGAGAGATAACTAAGAAAATAGATATATTACTGTTCTTTATCTCTATACTCTTTAACTAACTATTGTTCTATAATATATAGATAAATAGTAGGTATAACTGCTTTACTGCAATAAGTAAGAGTTTAGTGTAATACCTTAGCCTAAAGTAGGTTCTATTGCTGTATAAAAGAACAGTATAAATAGTAGTAAAGGTTAAATAGTAGTTCTATAATAGCTACTAGAGAAGCGCCTTAATTGCTTCTTTAGTTTACTTATAGGCAGATATTAATAGCTAGGTCTTCCTAGTAGTAGCTTATATAATCTTAGGCTTAACCTAAGATTATATCTTTAGAAGCCTATAGTTAGCCTATAATAGAATTGTCCTTAACGCTGCTAGCTAAAGCCTATTAGTAGGTAAGGCTAAGGGCCTTATAATCTAAGCAGTAGAAGCTTAAAGCGTTAAGGACCTAATAAGACTAATGTTAGCAGCAGTTTATAGCGCTTTAATAAAATAGAGCAAGAGCTAAGAGGTTGCTATACGTTTTATTGCTATAAGCCTTTAGGAAATTACCTCTATATTATTGTTCTAAATATCCCTAGAAGGCCTTAATCTGCTAACGCTACTACCTAAATTAGAGAACTTTTGTAATCTTTTTAAAGAAGAGAAGGCCTAGGGCCTCCTACTGCATAGAGGGGGGCTAGATTACTACATTAGGCTAAAACAGCAGCCGGATGGCTCCTTACTGTCACTGCTGTGGGCCCCGCTGTATAATATGCCACGGGACTATTTATTAGAAATTAGGAGCAGCGACAGACCCCTTGCCTTCCCAGCGATTGGCAGACTCGAGGCCTAGTCCCGAGCTGACCGCAACAGATACCGACCTATCCCTTAAGGAGTATAGAGTGGAGGAAATTCTAGCCGCTAAAAACGCCCTAGGCTAAGGGAGACACCGTTAGGTGCTTATTAAGTAGGCAGGATTTATCTAACCTATATAGAAACTGCTAAAGAACTTCCTTAACATAGAGGCGCTAGATTAATTTAAGTTATAGTAAAGGGACGCTTAATTTAATAATAGACCTAGTAAAGGTATAGTAAAATTTTGTATAGACTTTAACAATAACTTAGTAATCTTTAACTAAAAATAAAGGAAAATAAACTCTCCCTTATAGAGGCCTATATAATTATTATAAAAAAAATAAAAATAAAAACAAAAGAAATTTCTTAGTAAGTAGTAGAGAGGCAGTAGTGCTTATAGCGTAAAGGTATAACTACTTAGAAGGCGCCTTATTGCTCTCTAAGCAGTTGCAGAATAGAAGCTAAAGGAGCTATATAGTGCCCCTAGAGTAGTATAGAAGCTAGAGCTAAGATAGCAGCACTAGCAGAAGGTGTAAAGGCTAGAGTAGGTAAGAATATAACTAGCGCTCTAGATTAAGGCTTTACTCTAGTAGGTATAAGTATAAATATAACGTCTTAAATAGCTTAGCGCTTTAGGCGTAAAGGTATAGTCCCTAGGGAGAGAAAAATAGAAAAGAAGAAGGTAGAGAGAGCAGTAAGCTAGGTTAAGGTTATATACTCTAGGAATATAGATAGCAATTAGCGCTATAAGCAGTTTAAGCTTTTAAGCTCTACCTAAAGGCAGGTGTATTTCTAGTGTATTGCCTTAAGGTTATTCTATAAGAGTAAAGGGATAATATATAGCAGTAAGGGAGCCTTATATAGCAGCAGAGAGGCAGCAGTAGTAGAGGTTAGCAGTATACAATAAGGTGTAGGTATTTTGTCGCCTCGAAACCAAACCCCTAAATGACTATGCAGCCTACACTAAAGCGGATAACGATATAGCGCACGTTAAGATCGAAAAGGATCGGCAAAGAGCGAGATATTTGTTGGTATATACTATTAAATAATAGTAGGCAAGAAGATTAAATAGTTAGAAAAGGTAGAAATAAAATATTAATTGCAGCTTAGAAGATATATACATACAAAAGGAGCTAAATGTATTAAAGAGTTAAGAAAAGTGTTAGTATTAGTAAAGCAATGTTTCTTAAGCATTAAGTGTTATAAATTAAAGCAAGCTAAAAGATATTAATTAATTAAAAAGAGCAAAAGCTAAAAAGAGTTAGTAGAAGCTGCTTACTTACTTACTTACTTGCTTAAACTATCTAGATGTCTAAGCGATACACACTCTTATAGAGAAAATCTATATATAGCATTCCTTATAAAGCTAATATAAGAGCGTAAGGGGGTAACCCTACTGCAACATAATACCTCCCTAGTTATAAATAAGCTTATAAAGTAAGACTTATAAGTAACTTAACCCTCTAGCTAATTCCCTTAATTCTAAAGTCTTAATTCTTTTATCTTCTATAATAGCTTTAGCGTCTTTAGTGTATATAGTAGCGTCTCTCTTATTAGTAATAGCGTCCTTATAGCTAAGCGCTTTCCTTTACAATAAGTAACTCTTTCTTAGCAATTTACACTTTATTTAGTTGCTTTAGATATAATTAATTAGTGTCTTTTATTTACCTTAATTATCTCTTGCTAAGCGCTAGAATAGAAGAGAGCTAGCAGTATAACACTAAGGTTTATATTAGTAATAGAATTATAGGCTATTATAGGCTGTTTAGCGATATATCTTTAAGCTAATACTTTTATTTAATCCTTTATAGTATAGTATTCTCTAGCTCTAAGTGCTTATTTTACTGTCCTTATAATCTCTTTATCCTTTTACCTAAATTTCTGCTTTTATGCTAATAGTTCTATAAAACGTAAAGACAGTAGCTAATACTTTAAGCTCTATAATTATTACAGAAGCTAGTTCTTACTATAAGATTCTATTTAATCTTTTTATATAAGATCTTACAGTATACTAGAAATTCTAGCAGAAATCTCTAAATTATCTAGTAGTAGTAATAATAAAGGGCTTCTTAAATTAGTTATAGGCTGTAGTAGCACCTTAAACGTTATAATTAAAGACTTCTTTTGTGCAAAAGGGAGTAGCTTATAATATATAAGAGCCTAGCTAGGCTTACTTATCTATATTAGAGAATGTAAACGCTATTCCCTTGCTGTTATTACTGCTTTAATAGTTCTATTATAGATAATAGAATCGCTATTAAACTAAATAGTAGCAACAAACTAATTCTCCTAAAGTTATATAAGTATTTATCTATTAACCTCTATTAACTATTTAATTACTTAATTATAATTACTTAAGGTAAATTTCTAGACATTAAGCTCCTTTAGAATAGGAATTCTACTACTAATTGTCTATAAGTAATATCTTAAGATAAAACGCTTTATAGTATCTTCCTAAAGGTAGCTAAGGTTAAAGCCTATAGTCTTAGCTTTTTTAATAACTATATATCTATTTATAAAACTAAGCTTATTTACTGCTATTGTGCGTAGAACTATTATAACTCTATTAGTACCTTTACAGTAGTTATAAGACTAATTAATAGAGTTATTAGTTATAACCTAGTTATAAAGGTGCAGTTTAAATTTATTCCTTAACGTTTAAGTAATTCTATAGTTGCTGTATTAAGTGTAAGGTATATTGTATAAGCTGTTACTAATAAGATTAATTAGAAGATATCTAACTAAACAATAAAGCGTTTATATTAAGAAGAATAAATAGGTATATCTACATTCCTAGTTACTCTTCTGCTTATAATATAGTACTAAAATTGCCTAGAATAGGTATAAATACTAAAGGAGCTATAAAGTTTATACCTAACTATAGACTGCAGCTTTAAACCTTTTAATTCTGCCTTTAGGTTCTATATTAAAGTAATAATAGTATTCCTTTAAGCAATTAAAGATAAAATAAGTCTAGTAGTTATTAAAGAAAAGAAAGCTAGTAATAAGTCTTTACCTACTTATTTTATTGTGTAAGGCAGAAAGGTTATAGCTTATATTATAACAGTAGAAAATAAGTTAAAACCTATCTTTAATTCTATATACCTTTTAACCTATAAGTCTTATAATCTTACTTTAGTTTATCTCTTCTATATTAATTATAAAAGACTCCTTAAAGATAACTACTGTATATTTAATCCTATAAGTAATAATTCTTACTATAGTAGTAAGCTAGAATTAATCTAACTATCTGCAATAAGTCTTTTGCTTAAAGAACTTTATTAGAAAGCTATAAACATTATTAAGATAATTAAACTAAATGCCTAAGCTCTAGCTAGGCTATATTAACTCTATAAGCCTAAAGTTATCTAAATTGTAATCCTAATAAAGTAGTAGGCTAAAAGGAGGCTACTTAAAACATTGCTAAAAGAGAGGCAGCTAGCGCTTATAGAGCTTCTTAAGAGGTAAATCCACTTAATCTTGCTCTTCTATACAAAAGAAATTGCTAACTAGCTGTTAAAAATAAGCTACCCTGTATAGCCTATTTTTATGCTTGCTAGTTGCCTGTTAGTTGCTCTATCACGTGACCCTAACTAGGTCTTGTTACGTTGATTTTTGGTAGAGATATCGCTGTTACTAGATGCGAAACATCTAGAATCGACTAAGGCAAAGTTGCCTAACCTATAGTTAACTTTAACAGCGATTTTCTCCACAACTAGCAGTGGTAGAAATTCAAGAAGTATACCATTTAAAAGCTAAGAATTAGGGCTATCTAATAGTATTATTATTGGATAGGGTTGCTTATAAGGGTTGCTTATTATTAGTGGAATTTGTTAAATTGTGCACGTAGGCGTCTCGTTTATATAGTTGTAAGTCGATTTTTTTGTTTTTATATAGTAAATCTTTTTGCGGAAATTATAAAGTGGCCTACAAGCCCCTTCTAGTGACTACAGCCCGCCGATATAGTTAGTAGGTCTATAAGGGACTAGAAAGATTCGAGATTCTACCCTTACTTGTTCGTTACAGCGCTCTCAATATAAGATACCACTATTATTATAGTTATCTACTGCCTCTACGTAATCTATACTATACACTACAGCTTGATTTAGGCCGCTGCTGCTTCCACTACGTGATAATTGCTAGGAGCAATTACAGGTGCTAAATCTAAGAGACCACTACCCTCTTAGATATCTAGTCCTGTAATCCCTATTATTTTCAATACTAGCTTATAGACCTACACTATAATGTAGTATATTAGTAGGTTCCTTAACGTCCTAAAGTAATGTATTTATCCCTTATATATAACTTTAAAGCTAGTCTTAGAAATAAGTTCTTAGTATTTATTTTCTATTTTAGTAGTAGAGATTAAATAGCTTTTTAAAAAATTAAAGGTAAAAAAGAGCTTAAGTAGGTACTTATAATAAAAATATTATAAGAATAAAGGAATAAAGAGAGAGAGAGAGTAGAAATATAGGCTATATTATAGCTAGTATTATCTTAATAAATCCTTAGTTAACAGCTATATATAATTATTATAATTTAGCAGAGGCTAACAGTAAATATATACTAAGACTCTAATAGCTATAAACTTATTAAGTAATTTATAATATTCTCTTTAACTAATTATATTTATCTTTCTTCTTTCTTCTTATAACTACCTTTCTATATAGCCTCTTTCTTATTATCTTTATTAGCACCTTTAATTATTTAATTATAGCTAAAAAGCTTTCTTAAAACTATAAGGATCTTATAAATATATAGAATATTATTAGTAGAAGAATCTCTTTTACTGCTCTCTTTTATTAGGTTACTCTCTCTTAGAATAGTTAAATAGATATTTTTCCTTTAATAATGCTTATTAATATAGTAAGTCTTTTGTAAAAAAGCTTTTAATTATACTTCTATTCTCTTATTATACTAATAAACCTTACCTCTTTAGTATAAATTTACCTTTAAGCTTTAAGTCTATAGAGGCAATAACATTAGTGCTAGTAAATGCTTAATATACACTAAAGTTGCTTTTTAATAGAGTTCTATAGCTAATATACCTCTAAGAGCTATTAAATTCTTTTACAATTAGAATCTTAAGGCTTAGTTTATTAATAGCACTATAAAAGAAAGCTCCCTTTTATATAAAGTTACACTAAAATTAAATGTTAAGAACTTTATCTTTATTCTAACTAAAATAGCTTATTCTTATAGATATTTCTATTATACACTTACTAACTATTAAGAGTACTATAAAGCCCTTTTAATCTTGTTCTTTAGTAAAGAAAACAGTACATTTTGCTTCTATTGCACTAATATATATCTTTAGATAGTTACCTTATTTAGAGAATATATCTACTTTCTATTTTATAGCTATACCTCTCTTAAGGATGTCTATAGCAGCTTATATAGCAATTACGTCTAAAGTAGCTCTACTACTGTAAGCTATAAGTAGTAATTTGCAAAAGGTTATAGTAACTATAATTAGATTTACTATAATGCTTCTTTTATAATATTTTAGGGTAAAGACTAAGTAGATTAACTATTTATTCTTCTAAGGCTTTAGGAGGTCCTTTATAAGGATCTTTCTCCCTTTATAGTAGTTAATATTCCTTACTTTTTCCCCTAAACATTAGAACTACTAGAATTTTGCTAAAAGATTAAGTGTAAATTACTTAAGTTAAAAGATAAAAAAAATAAAAAAAGGGTAAAGGCTAAGCAGCCTCTTTAGTTAAAATAGAATAGAACTATACTTATTTTTAGTAGTTTTTAAAAACTTTTTATATATCCTATTTAATCTAGGTTTATAGTCTTAATTCTAATTAGCTTTAAATCTTTAAATAATCTTAATATACTATTATTAAATCTTAGTTAGTTTTAAATATATAAATAAATAAACTTAACCTCTCTTCTCTTTAAAGCTAAAGATATAAGAACTATAGCATTAGCTTTTGTAAAAGCTATAATAAGTTATATATCTTAGTAAAGTTATAGGCAAATTGCTAAGATTAAATAATATTATTAATCTCCTTATAGCTTCTACGCTCTTCTTTAAGTATTATTAGTAAATAAACTTCTATTATATACTTTAGATAATATTATAGTAAAAGGTCTATTTTAGCGTTATTATCCTTAAAATCCTCTTTTTAGTATAGCTGTAATATATAGTCCTTAGAAACTATTTAATCTAATATATTATACTAGGCATTAGTAGGTTGTAATTTATTAATATCTTGCTTAAAGTTGCTAGTATCTTTACTATATTAGGCAGTATGTTGTAAGGTATAGAGCTATTTATTAGCAGTAGAAGTCTACTATCCCTTTAGATTAAGCTTAAACTTCTTAATATAATCCCTAGAAATAGTCTTATTAAGCACTATACTATCTAGGGTCTTTAAACAGTAGGTGCTAGTAATTTTCGCTTAGCTATATACTTTAAAAGAACTATTCTATTGCATTATTAACTTCTTCTTTATTAATATATCTATAACTCTTTATATATTATATATAAGGACTAAATCTCCTAAGACTAATTAATCTTTCTTCTTTTGCAATAATACCTCTTAGTTCTAATTTATTTAATTAGTTAAGTGTTGCCTAAATATAAAGACTTTTGTGTAAGCCTTCTAGATATTTACTTCCTTTTGTTCTAGCATTCTAACTCTTACTTTAAAGAGATTCTATATTATTATAACTTCTAACTAATTAATTAACCTTTAAGTAGGAAATTTAACTTCTAAAGGAAGAATAAGCTTTTAACTATAAATTAGGTAGAAAGCAGATTTACTGTATAACGCTTATATAGCTATATAGTTTACTAATAGTGCCTTATTTAGCAATTTAAACTACTTTCTATTAGAACCTTCTATCTTTAAAAGGGTAAATATAAGCATTTAATAACTAGCTTTAATAGGTAAATTAGCTTTTAGATTATACACTAATGTCTTAATCCCTTTAATTCTAATAGCTTTAACTGCTTTTTTAAGATTCTTATATATTTCTAGCTCTTTATTAAAAACTAGAAATTAGAAGACTCTAAATTATATAATTAGTTTTATTAGGAACTTCTAAATAGCTATAACATTAGTATACTGTATAGAGTGCACTTCTACCTATCTAGTAAGGTTATATCTTGCTTCTAGAAGGTACTTAAAACTATAATTAAGTAGTATATATTAGGTGTTAATATATATCTTACTTATTAGGTTGCCTAAAGTTACTAGTATTAATAATTCTTTAGGCCTCTAAGGAGCAAACTTTTAGTATACCTTACAATAGAAAATTATTGCTTAAACTATATTCTAGAGGTCTTTCTAAAAGTACTAAATTCTAGCTGCTTAAAATATAACTTCTATACCTTTATAACCTATTTACTTATATAAAGCCTTAATAATCTTCTTCTATTGCATTAGGTCTTTAATAACTAAAGTAGAACCCTTTATTATACTAGTTAGCCTCTTCTATAATAGGCCTTTATCTAAGAAGTATTACTTAGCACTTATATAAAGTTACTTATACTTACTCTTATTTAAATTAAATAGTCTTTATAACGTTAAAAGGAAATCTATAATTTATTAAGTCCTAAAAGTATAGTATACTCTATTGTGCAGCTAGATCTTATTAACGTTAAGCTGTAGGTTAATAAAATCTTTAATGTCCCCTTTAGCTGCTTAATCTAATATATTAAAAGGCCTACCTTCTTTATGCAATAAAGCATTAGCTATCTTATTCTTTTCTCCTAGAATATACCTAGCTGTAAAATTAAACAGTATAATATAACTAATCTATTATATAATAAGCGCACCTAGAACGTTATTAATAGCGCTATTAAGCTAATATATAAGCACTTAAGAATTAGTCTCTAGAGTAAAGGGAACTCTATAGAGATAAATTTATAGCCTTCTTAATATATAGATAATAGCTCTATATTTCTACTTTATTCTATTATACTTAATTTCTAAATTGCTCTAATATCTACTTTTATATTATATAGAGTGTTATTATCTATTAATAATTTATATTAAAACTGCTCTTTATCCTTTTAAGCTTATATTAACTATTAATATAATTTCTTTAGTGCTTAGGCTAAGATTAATTATTATAAGAACTAGTATAGTTATTATTATATACTTAAGGACCTCTATAGTATTTTTCTAGTTTAGTTCTTAAGTCTATTTAGTACTTTTCTTAAGTAAGATTATAAGAGGCTTAGCTTTTATAGAGTAATACTATACTTAGATGTAATAATAGCTTATAAGCCTAAGAAAGAATTTAACCTTAAAGACATTTTTACACTCTATTTACTCTAGAATCTTTATTACCTTTACTTCTAAAGGTCTTCTTCTATTAGTACTATATATAAATTTAATAATCTTTATAGTCTTTTAGTATAGCTTTAATTTTACAGTAAATATAGTGCAATTAGCTAGCTTAATATTAATAAGGACTTTATTAATATTAATTAAATGTTCTATAATATATCTTTATATATTAGGTAACACTTTCTCTTTATTATATATAGTAGTAGAGCCTTTTACTGCAATATTATCTAAGAAAGGCTTATAAGTGTAAGAAATTAGGTTAAAAAGAATTCTCTTTACTATTTAAATAAATTAAGTAATAGAGTTAGTTGCTCCTTAAGGAAGTATATAAAGCTATAGAAGCTCTATTGCTGTTAAAATTATTGTTAAGTCCCTACTTTCCTCTATAAGCAGCACTTAGTTATAGCTTAATAGTAAATTAATAACTAAAAGTATCTTATATATCCTAAATTCTTTGCTAAAAGCCTCTACTTCTTCTAGGATATAGGCATTCTATATTGTAATCTTATTGTAAGCTATTGTAAATAGCACTAGCTATATCCCTTTATTCTTCTTTATTACTAAAAAGTAAGGGTTTCTATAAGATCTATAGCTCTCTTCTAATAACCTATACTAAAGCTTCTTTTTTAATAAATTAGCTAGTCTCCCTTATAGGCTAATAGGTATTAGTATTAACTTTACTTTTTAAGCTCTATAAGCAATAGTATAAATAACTTAAGGTAGTGCAACTAGGGAATTAATTTTTCTATACTTTAATAAGTTTTATACTAGTGCTACCTCTTAGTTATAAAGGATTTCCTTAAAAACATTAACTTCTTTTACTATTAAATATTTTTATATTTATTTAACTATTTAATCTAAGTGCTCTTTTATTATTTAGAATCCTTAAGGCTTTTTACTAAATCTTTCTATAATATATTTAGTATATTTTCCTAATTTATTTAAGCGTACTTTTACCTTTTTTTACTTCTTTTATTTCTACTTAAGGTCTCTATTAAGTATAAACCTATTTAAAAGAATATTATCTTTTAGCAGAATCTTATTAGCTTTTTGCTTATATAATGTATTTACCTTTAAATTAATTAGTTATAATTACCTTAAGGGCTAAATCTTCTCTACAGCCTCTTTAAGTTAGCTTCTATACTAATTAGCTATTCCCTTTATTATAAGGTTAGTAATAGCTACACCCTTATTCTCTATTATAGGTATTAGCTCTTTATTGTTATTTAATTTAGCTTTAAGACTCTCTTTAACTATTTAATTATAGACTAAATCCTTAAATAACTTATTAATTAAGATTAAATTAACGCTAGTAGCTATTACTTTATCTATTGTAGTCTTCTATTTAACACTTCTAATAACCCTTAAGACTAATATAATATTACTAAAATAGTACTTTAAGAGGAGCTTACCTCCTTTATTACTATACTTAAAGGTAACTTTAGCTATATATATAAAAGGCATTTTAAGGATTAATTATATATATAAAGACTTTAGTGTAATATAAAAGTAAATTAACGTTTAAATGTTTCTAAGGTATAGCTTTATTATTACCTTTTCTAATATTATAAGCTTATATAACGTAAAAGATATAGTAGTAGTCTTTTACTTTATTAGAGTTATTTTTAAATTAAGCTCTTTAATAAAATCCTTAGTAATAATATTCCTTTATAAACTATAATCTATAAAACTATTAATAAGTAAAAAGTTTAGGCTTTTAAGTTATAATTAAAGGTAAGGTAAGTTCTATAAATAGCTTATAATTACTTTTAGCTTTAAAATACTATTTAATCCTTTAATATAAAGTGTATTTATCTATAGGTTTACAATAAACTTCTTCTCTTTAATATAATTTTCTATATATTCTTATATAATATTCTATAAATCCTTTTAGATACTACTAAGTAGTTATTTTATATATTTATTAGTAATATCTTCCTTATTGTTTTCTACTGCCTCTTTAACTATAGTAGATATTATTTTAATAATATTAATTAATTAATCTTCTTACTCCTTAACTCTTTACCTCTTCCTTAGAATAGAATATAAAGGTATAACTTTAGCACTTATTCTATTAATATAATAGACTTTATTAACACTATTTACTTACATTAAGTATTTATTCTCTATTACTTCTATAAGTATAAGTATTAGTTAGTATAGGTTTTATAAGCTAACTTTAATCTTTTTCTAAAAAATATCTTTAAATAATTATATAAGAAGCTATACTTTTATATTTATAGAGCTATCTTTTTTAGCTTTTTTTCCTTTCCTTTTAGCTTAGTCTTTTAAAGCTTCTTCTTACTTAATAAAGCGTTATATCTTTATAGTATAAACTCTAAAGAGCTAAGCTATAATTCTCTCCTTAATTAGTATATAGAGAGTTCTTCTAGATCTATATTCCTTTATTTTAAACGTTAAAGTTACTATAGTACTATTAGTAAGGTCTCTCTTAAGAATAGCTTTTAGTAGAATATATATTAAGTAATAATTAGAAATATTAATCTTATTAAAGATTTAATCTAATATCTTTCTCTCTTTCTTACTAAGCTTTTAATAGTTTAACGTTTTTCTACTAAATTTCTTAACTTAAAGATAATACTATTTTACTATATAGTAGTTAAAATAATTAACTTAGAACACTATAAGCCTATAAAGATAACTTTCTATACTAAGGAAGCTTTATATAAGAATAAGTAGCATTAAATTATTTAATTCTACTGTTAAGATACTTACTCTTTAATTATACTTTATAAAGCTAATCTTATTGTTATACTAGTAAAACTAGCATTAATCTATATAATAATCTTCCTTACTATAGTAATAGCAGTAATACTGCTTTATATAGCTTTTAGTTATATAGGTCCTAAAGCTCTAGGCATTATTATATATATTAATAGCGTTAATATATATATTCTGCCTTTTTTTCTTCTTCTTTCTAAATTTCTCTTTAAAAAGCTTTATAATATTTATCTTTAAAACTACTTACTTTATAAGTATAATCTTTATATCTTTAAACTTCTAGGTTAAATTATCTATTTAATCTTTTACTTCTAAAATAAGCTATATAATTTCCTTAGCTTTATAACTAAAATTACTTATACTATAATACTTAAGACTTCTTCTACTTAAAGGTATATAAAGGTAGTCCCTTCTATTATTATAGAGTTTAGAATTATAGTCTTTTAGCTCTATTCTAGCTTATATATACTAGCTAAGCTGCTCTAATAATTCTCTATAGAGTATTACAATAAACTTAGCTTTAGTAACTTTTATTTAATCTATAAAGCTAGTAAGTACAGTATCTAGTAAAGCCTTATAAATGTAATTAGACTAAGAGGTTATACTGCACTATATATAGAGCTTAGCGCTAATTATAGTAGCTTAATGTTCTTAAAGCTAATAGAGAGTGTTCTTTATAGTCCTTAAATAGTTTCTCTTTAGGTCTTTAAGCTTTTTATTAGTTTACTTCTTTTAATCTTAAGGAGTAGCTTTATACTAAAGTAAAAGCTACTTCTTAGCTTCTTTCTAATTATATAAGGTATAAATAACCTTTATATACTTATAGATTAATAGGTTAATATAATAAATAAATATCTTCTATTAGTTTTTCTTTAGAATAAATAAGGTTTCTATTTTTAGCTTAAAGCTAGTTAAGTAATTAAGGATATTTTCTTCTTTAAATTAATATATATTAAACTTCTTATTAAAGATAGCTTAAGCTTACTGCTTTTTAATAGCTTTACTTATAGCTTTAGTAAGAGCCTTATAAGATATAGCTATAGCGCTACTAGTATTAGTCTTTTTATCTTAAGTATTTAATTCTATTATAACCTTAGGTTTTAAAATAAATTTTTTAGAAGATTTACTAGATTAGCTAGAGTTAGTGTTAGCTACTTTAGATATAAAGCTTATACTTTTCTTTAAAGAATATAGAATACTAAACTTATATAAATAACTAATAGAATAGCTTAATATAGAAGGTAGATATAAAGAGAACAATTAATCTTATTTAGTAAGAAGAGCGTAATATATATAATTCTCTATATTAGCTGTGCTTTTAATGCTTTTACCTTTTACTTCTATAGTTATATAAGCTCTTAACGCTAAAATATAAAGGCTAAGAACTTAATTACTAATAACAGTAAATATAAAGATAACTACTAAGATAAAGATAAAAGAGAAATTTTTCTCTATAATTAAATAATTATAACGTTTAAAAGACCTAAAAGCTTCCTTTTTACTGTATTAAGGCTATTTTAGCTAAGGGTAAAATAGAGATTAAATAGACTAGCTAGTATTTATAATATAGCAATTATCTTTAACTAAGCTTAGCTCTTTTTAGCTTAAAAAAGCTATAGAAATTTTCTTTCTCTCTTAATTAAATAATCCCTTATAATATAGAGCTTTTATCCTTATAATTTTCTCCTTTCTTATATTAGTAATATTTAAGCTAAAGTGCTCTTCTATCTTTAATGCTTAGTAGCTTTTTCTTCTTTCTTCTAGAATCTCTATAAAAAACCTTTTAATTATATAATGCGCTTTAATTAGAATAAGTCTCTAGTAAAGCCTCTATTTTTATTGCCTTAAAATTAAACCCCTAAATAACTATACAGCCTACACTAAAGTAGGTAATAATATAGTGTATATTAAGATTAAAAAGGATTAGTAAAGAGCAAGATATTTATTAGTATATACTATTAAATAATAGTAGGTAAGAAGATTAAATAGTTAGAAAAGGCAGAAATAAAATATTAATTATAGCTTAGAAGATATATATATATAAAAGGAGCTAAATATATTAAAGAGTTAAGGAAAGTGTTAATATTAGTAGAGTAATGTTTCTTAAGCATTAAGTGTTGTAAATTAAAGCAGGCTAAAAGATATTAATTAATTAAAAAGAGCAAAAGCTAAAAAGAGTTAGCAGAAGCTACTTACTCGCTTGCTTACTTGCTTAAACTATCTAGATGTCTAGGCGATATACACTCTTATAGAGAAAATCTGTATGTAGCATCCCTTGCAAAGCTAATATAAGAGCGCAAGGGGGTAACCCCGCCGCGACACAGTATAGGCAGCAGCAATAAGGAGAGTATAGTAATAGCAGCAGTAGTAGTAGGTATAGAGGGGGATAAGAAGTTGTTATTAACGTCTATAGAGATATACTTATACTTATTAGGGTTAAACTTATTGTCCTCTAAAACAATAGAGGCTATAGTGCTCTTATAGTTAGTAGAGAGAGAGGGAGTAGGTATAGAAGAATAACTAGTCTAAGTTATGCAGTAAGGAGAAGAAGAGAGTGCAACCTTTTTTGAAAATAATAGGGATTACAGGACTAGATAGAAGAGGGTAGTAGTCTCTTATATTTAGCACCTGTAATTGCTCCTAGCAATTATCACGTAGTGGAAGCAGCAGCGGCCTAAATCAAGCTGTAGTGTATAGTACTAGATCACGTAGAGGCAATAGATAACTGTAATAGTGGTATCTTTATATTGAGAGCGCTGTAACGAACTTGGTGAGGGTAGGATCTCGAATCTTTCCAGTCCCTTATAGACCTACTAACTATATTGGCAAGCTATAGTCGCTAGAAGGGGCTCGTGAGCTACTTTATAATTTCCGCAAAAAGATTTACTATATAAAAACAAAAAAATCGACTTACGGCTATACAAACGAGACGCCTATATACACAATTTAACAAATTCCACTAATAACAAGCAACCCTTATAAGCAACTCTATCCAACAATTATACTATTAGATAGCCCTAATTCTTAGCTTTCGAATAGTATACTTCTTAAATTTCTACTATTACTAGTTGTGGAGAAAATCGCTGTTAAAGTTGACTATAGGTTAGGCAACTTTGCCTTAGTCGATTCTAGATGTTTCGCATCTAGTAACAGCGATATCTCTACCGAAAATCAACGTAACAAGACCTAGTTAGGGTCACGTGATAGAGCAACTAACAGGCAACTAGCAAGCATAAAAATAGGCTATACAGGGTAACTTATTTTTAACAACCTTCTCTTCTATATAATTAGCAGTAAGTGCATCCTTAAGGATAGAGTTGTAGTAGTTATATACATTTAAAAATTTGCGTATAAGAATTATACAGTAGAAGGGCTAGCTAATATAAGGGGGGATTAATGTAGACTTAACTGTAAAACCTTAGTTAGTAAGTTCCTATATCTAGGTAAAGTAACGCTGTAGGTAAGAATATCTAGTAAAAAGGCTAGGATTCTAAACGTAACCTTAATGCCTCTATATATACAGTTAGTATCCTCTCCCTTAGCTAGAACAATAGTTATATAAGCTCTTCTTACGAAGGTTATTGCAGTACAGTATATAGATATCCTTAAGAATATTACTGTTAAACAACTCTAAATTATCTAAGTCCCCTTATATAAAGAAACTATAGATATAGCAGCAGTAAGGGACTAATAGCACTGTAGAAGTAGAAGTAGTAGAGGCGCTAGCGCTAGCAATATAACTGCTAAAGTTCTAGATATACTTCTAGTTAGTAAAAGGATAAGCTATATATAAGCAAAGAGGCAGCGTACTTTAGGCTAATAGAACAATATTTTGCGATTTTAATTAGCAAGCTACTAGTAGTTAGATAAATCCTGTTTAAATATATTAAAAAGAGGTTCTTTTACATTAAAAGGAGTAGCAGCAGCTATATAGTAAAGTAAGGAATTTTAGGAAACTACAATAGAATTATTTAGTTATAATATAGAGGTAAGATAAGATATAAAAGAGGAAGAAAAAGATAAAAGAGAGAAAAAAGAAATTATTTATTTTTATATTTAGAAACAGCTAAAAGCTAGCTACTAGTTTATTATACACTAAAGGGATAACAATAATAACAACTATTTAGCCCTACTAGCTATTAGTTTATTGCGCGCTAAAAGAATAACATTAATAACAGCTGTTTATACCCTATACCCTTAATAACACCCCTTATATATAGATAGGTTATATATATCTAACAACTATTTACAATAGCAATAAGAATAAAAGAGAGAAAGTGCTTTCTAGTTAATAAAAGGGATTGTTATATAATAATTGCTCTAAACATAAAGAGACATAAGAATATAGGCAGTTTACGCGCTAGTAATACTAGCATTATAGCTAGCGCCTATATAATAGGCAGATAATTAATAGCTATATATAGAGGATTATAAGGTAGAGAGAGGTAGAGGGTTAATAGACCCTAGAAGGGTATAATTAAGTAAGGGGGCATAATTAACCTATTATAGCGCAACTAATAGGTTAGTTAGTAGAGCAATTAATAGCTGTTGCTAAGGTGCTATAAGTAATTAAAGGGAAGGGAGGTAGAGTAAACGTTTATTTATATATTAGCTCTACAATACTATACTAATAATAAATAGTGCGTTAGTGCAGCAATAGAACAGCTAAAGTAAGGCGCTTAGGTGCAGACGTTATACCTCTATTTTTTTATAAGTAGATAATAAAGGAAATATAAAGGGGGAGTAAATAGAGAGTTAGCTGCTATCTATAGCACTTACTATAGACAATAAAAGGGATTGTTATAAAGCCTAGAAGGAGAAGGAGAGTATATTATAAACTTAAGCCTTAAGCTTAAGTCTTTTAGTAAAGGGAGAACAGCAGAAGAGGGATAGAGGTCTATATAGGTAAAGGGATAGAAGTAAGCTATATTTATCTAGAGGTTAGCTAGACTTCACTAGGTCCTAAAGAGAGGACCTTAGCTATATAGAGTATATACTAAAAGGGGCTCCTAAGGGAATAGACCTACCCCTAAATATATAGTATAGAGGCATAGGGAGGCTTCTAGTTCCTTCTCTCTTCCTCCTTTCCTCCCTATAATTATAGTTCTCATTATAGACGCTAGTTAGCAGCAGCCACTAGGTCAGTCTATTACAGCTTTATTATAAGTAGAAGAGCAACTAGGAATGCAGATATACTGTGTCGCGGCGGGGTTACTCCCTTGCGCTCTTATATTAGCTTTGCAAGGGATGCTATATGCAGATTTTCTCTATAAGAGTGCGCATTGCCCAAACATATAGATAGTTTAAGCAAGCAAGCGCGCAAGCAGCTTTCGCTAGTTCTTTTTTTTAGCCTTTATCTCTTTTGATTAATTAATATCTTTTAACCTATTTTTATTTACAATACTTAACACTTTAGAAACATTACTTTACTACTGCTAATGCTTTCTTTAACTCTTTAATACATTTAGCTCCTTTTATATATATATATCTTCTAAGCTATAATTAATATTTTATTTCTGCCTTTATTAATTATTTAATCTTCTTACCTACTATTGTTTAGTAGTATACACTAATAAATATCTTGCTCTTTACTAATTCTCTTTAATCTTAACGTACACTATATTATTACCTACTTTAGTATAGGCTATATAGTTATTTAAAGGTTTAGTTTTAAGACAATAAAAATAGAGGCTTTACTAGGGAATTATTCTAATTAAAGTGCGTTATATAATTAGAAGGTTTTTTATAGAGATCCTAAAAGAAAGAAAGAAAAGCTGCTAAGTATTAAAGATAGAAGAGTACTTTAGCTTAAATATTACTAATATAAGAAAGAAGGAAATTATAGAGATAAAAGCTCTATATTATAAGGGATTATTTAATTAAGAGAGAAAGAAAATTTCTATAGCTTTTTTAAGCTAAGAAGAGCTAGGCCTAGTTAAAGATAATTACTATATTATAAATACTAGCTAGCCTATTTAACCTCTATTTTACCCTTAGCTAAGATAGCCTTAATATAGTAAAAAGGAAGTTTTTAGGTCCTTTAGATATTATAATTATTTAATTATAGAGAAAAATTTCTCTTTTATCCTTATCTTAGTAGTTATCTTTATATTTACTATTATTAGCAATTAAGTTCTTAGCCTCTTCCTTTTAGCGTTAGAGGCTTATATAACTATAGAAGTAAAAGGTAAGAGCATTAAAAGCACAGCTAATATAGAGAATTATATATATTATACTCTTCTTGCTAAGCAAGATTAATTGTTCTCTTTACACCTGCCTTCTATATTAAGCTATCCTACTAGTTATTTGCGTAAGTCTAGCATCCTACATCCCTTAAAGAAAAGCACAAGCTCTGCGTCTAAAGCAGCCAACACTAGCCCTAGCTAATCTAGCGAATCTTCTGAAAAAGTTGTTTTGGAACCCGAGGTCACGATGGGATCAAATGCTCAAGAAGGCTCGCGCAAAAGTCTTTGCATTCAGGCAACGCTTGGCCGATCGAACGAATCGGAACCAAGAGGCATCGTTGCGAAAGGAGAAAGATCAATTGGTCCCAGGAGATCTAGTCCTTGTATATGATGTGCGAAGGGTTACAGATATGTCGACAAAGAAGAAGTTAGCAATGCGATGGAACAGTCCTTTCAAGGTGCACAGCCAAGCGAAGGTCACTGGCGCCTACCGTTTGGAGACCCTAGATGGTATAGTGCTCGATAAGACTATTTCTGGGGATCACATCAAGAAGTTTAGGCCTGATCCAGACGACGACGAGGAGCTAGTGCCTATAACGGAGGATGAGGGCGCAGCCATTACCGACCTTGTGATAAAGGGAATGGCTAACTAGTACAGGAGCTAACTTAAAGAGGCTGCAGAGGAGATTCAGCCCTTAAGGCAATTACAACTAATTAATCTAAAGATAAATACGTTATATAAGCAGAAAGCTAATAAGATTCTGGTAAGAGACAATATTCCCTTAGATAGATCTACGCTTAATAGAGACCCTAAGTAGAAATAGAAGAAGTAGAAAGAGGTAAAAGTATACTTAAATAAATCGGGAAAATACGCTAAATATATTATAGGAAGATTTAGCGAAAAGCCCTAAGGATTCTAAATAATAAAGAAGCGTTTAGATTAAATAGTTAGATAAGTGCAAGAACATTTAACAGCAGAAGAAGTTAATGTTTTTAAGGAAATTCTCTGCAACTAAGAGGCAGCACTAGCGTAGGACTTATTAGAGTATAGAAAGATTAATTCCCTAGTTGCACTGCCTTAAGTTATCTGTACTATTGCTTATAGAGCTTAGAAAGCAAAGTTAATACTAATACCTATTAGCCTATAAGGGAGACTAGTTAATTTGTTAAAAAAGAAGCTTTAGCATAGGTTATTAGAAGAGAGCTATAGATCTTACAGGAACCCTTACTTTTTGGTGATGAAGAAGGATAGAGGGATACGACTGGTGCTGTCTGCAACGGCCTACAACAAGATTACAATACGGGATGCCTATATCCCAGAAGGAGCGGAAGCCGCACAAGGCAGCATTACTGCTATTACTGTAGTGAGGAAGGTCATTATGTGGATCGATGCCGGTTTCACCAGCATAACAATAAGATTGGCTTTACAAAGTATAATTAGAGAGCAAGTATCTTAACAGTAGAATTAAATGATCTAGTACTACCTATTCTTATATAAAGCTTCCTTAGTATAGAAAGTTGTCTTTATAGGCTTACGGTGTTCTAGGTTAATTGCTTTAACTACTATATTGTAAGATAGTATTATCCTTAAGTTAAGGAGTTTAGTAAGAAAACGTTAAACTATTAAAAGCTTAGTAAAAAAGAGAGAAAGATATTAGATTAAATCTTTAATAAGATTAATATTTCTAATTATTACCTAATATATATTCTACTAGAAGCTATCCTTAAGAGGGACTCTACTAATAGTACTATAGTAACTTTAACGTTTAAGATAAAGGAATATAGACCTAAAAGGACTCTCTATATACTAATTAAGGAGAGAATTACAGCCTAGCCCTTTAGAGTCTATACTGTAGGGATATAACTGTAATGGACTAACCTAGTGGCTGCTGCTAACTAGCGTCTATAATAAGAACTATAATTATAGGGAGGAAGGGAGGAAGAGAGAAGGAACCGGAAGCCTCTCTATGCCCCTGTACTATATATCTAGGGGTAGGTCTATCCCCTTAGGAGCCCCTTTTAGCATATACTCTATAGCTAAGGTCCTCTCTCTAGAGCCTAGTAAAGCCTAGCTAACCCCTAAACAAATGCAGCTTGCTTCTATCCCTTTACCTATATAGACCTCTATCCCTTTTCTGCTGTTCTCTCTTTACTAAAAAACCTAAGCTTAAGGCTTAAGTCTATAATATACCCTCCTTCTTCCTTTAGGCTCTATAACAATCCCTTTTATTGTCTATAGTAAGTACTGTAAATAGTAGCTAACACTCTATTTACTCCCCCTTTATATTTCCTCTGTTATTTACTTATAAAAAAAATAAAGGTATAACGTCTACACTTAGGCGCTTTACTCTAGCTGCCTTATTGCTGCACTAATGCACTAGTTGTTATTAGTATAGCGTTATAGAGCTAATATATAAATAAACGTCTACCCTACCCCCCTTCTCTCTAATTACTTATAATACCTTAGTAACAGCCGTTAATTGCTCTACTAACTAACCTATTAGTTACGTTATAATAGGTTAATTACGCCCCTCTTTACTTAATTATACCCTTCTAGGGTCTATTAACTCTCTACCCCCCTCTGCCTTATAATTCTCTATATACAGCTATTAATTATCTACCTATTATATAGGCGCTAGCTGTAATGCTAGTGTTGCTAGCGTATAAACTGCTTATATCCCTAAGTCTCCTTACATTTAAAGTAATTATTATATAATAATCTCTCTTATTAACTAAGAGGCACTCTCTCTCTCTTATTCTTATTGTTATTATAAACAGTTATTAGTTGTGTATAACCTATCTGTATATAAGGGGCGTTATTAAGGGTGTAGAGCGTAAACAGTTATTATTAGTGTTATTCTCTTAATGTATAATAAACTAACAGCTAGTAGAGCGTAAATAGTTATTATTATTATTATCCCTTTTATATATAATAAACTAGCAGCTAGCTTTTAGCTGTTTTTAATATAAAAATAAATAATTCCTTTTCTCTTTTCTTTACCTTTTCCTTCCTTCTTTATATTATATTTTACCTCTATATTATAAACAAACAATTCTATTATTACTTCCTAAAATTCCTCCTTACACTATATAGCTACTGCTACTTCTCTTAACGTAAAAGAACTCCCTTTTATTGCCTCTAAATAGAATTTATTTAACTGTAAGTAGCTAGCTAATTAAAATCGCAAAATATTGTTCTATTAGCCTAAAGTACGCTGCCCCTTTATCTATATATAGCTTATCCCTTTACTAACCTAGAATATATCTAGAACTTTAATAGCTATATTGCTAGTGCTAGTGCCCCTACTGCCCCTACTTCTACAGCACTAATAGTTCTTTATTGCTGCTATATCTATAGTTTCTTTATATAAGGGGACTTAGACAATTTAGAGCTGTTTAACAGCAATATCCTTAAAGACATTTATATACTATATTATAACAACCTTTGCAAGAAAGGCTTATATAACTGTTGTTCTAGCTAAGGGAGGGGATACTAACTATATATATAGAGGTATAGAGGCTGTATCTAGAATCTAAGCCTCTTTACTAAGCATTCTTACCTATAGCGTTACTTTACTAGTGTTAAAAATAAGCTACCCTGTATAGCCTATTTTTATGCCTACTAGTTGCTCTATCACGTGACCCTCATTAAGTCTTGTTACGTTGATTTTTAGTAGAGATATCGCTGTTACTAGATGCAAAACATCTAGAATCGACTAAGGCAAAGTTGCCTAACCTATAGTTAACTTTAACAGCGATTTTCTCCACAACTAGCAATAGTAGAAATTCAAGAAGTATACTATTTAAAAGCTAAGAATTAGGGCTATTTAATAGTATAATTGTTGGATAGAGTTGCTTATAAGGGTTACTTATTATTAGTGGAATTTATTAAATTGTGCACGTAGGCGTCTCGTTTGTATAGCTGTAAGTTGATTTTTTTGTTTTTATATAGTAAATCTTTTTGCGGAAATTATAAAGTAGCCTATAAGCCCCTTCTAGCAACTACAGCCTGCTAATATAGTTAGTAGGTCTATAAGGGACTAGAAAGATTTAAGATTCTACCCTTACTGTTCGTTACAGCGCTCTTAATATAAAGATACTACTATTACAGTTATCTATTGCCTCTACGTAATCTATACTATACACTACAGCTTAATTTAGGCCGCTGCTGCTTCTACTACATAATAATTGCTAGGAGCAATTACAGGTGCTAAATCTAAGAGACCACTACCCTCTTAGATATCTAGTTCTGTAATCCCTATTATTTTTAATAGGTTATAAGCCTAGAAGACCTATCTATAAGCTGTTAGCTCGCTGAAATCTACTATTGTGTACTATATTACCTACTAGAAGCTATATTAAGACCTGCGCTAGCAGCTATTGCTGTTATTAGTAGTTTGCTGGAAGCTATTAATATCTGCTGCATATACATCGCTAGCTACTATACTAGTGTTTTTATTCTGCCCACCCTATACCTTCTGCACTAGTTCTATACACCCTGTGTATATACACTTTTGAAGCTATTCTTAATAGCTAGGTTCTATTGTTGCGCAACATTAAAATATATACATCTGTACACATTACATTTGCACTGCAAATTGTTTTATTAGGCACTGCTTAATTAATTATTTCTATTAAAAAATAAGCTTAGCGCTGCACTGCATCGCTTGTTGTTGTGCTGTTATCTTGTATATTGTGCACCCTATACACCTCTGTTAGTAGCTATACTACAATTTGTAGTGTACGCCTAATAGCTCTTATTGCAGATATTCCTGTGTTTTTAGTTGTAGAATTAATTTGTGTAGTAATCCTACTGGTTAGGATTTTAAAGTAGGAATTAGCTGGATATCCCTAAATTAGCTGTACCTAGGTCTTCACTAATTTATTAGAACCTAATTAGAGAAGAATCTCCTGAATTTTTTAGCTAAAAATAGCTAGAACCTATATTTTATGCCCCTTACAACCGCTTGTTAATCTAGTCTGCTATATAAATTGTATGTATATATAGATCGCAATATAACGTAGCCTTTAGAGCCTGTTATACCTGTTACAAAAGAAATTAGAGAAAAATCTCAGTATAATTTCTAAAAATATAGAGCACTTCTAGCCTATATTTAGTAAGAATTATTACTGTTATTTACTACTATTTCCACTGTAATTAGGCTATAATTAGCTATAAAGTGCATTAAATTAGCTATTAAAATCCTTAAAAATAGCACCAAAAGGAACAAGTAAGGGAAAGAGCATAAGCCCTAAACGGGGTAGTAGTTCTAGTACACTAGCTACAGCTGCTACTAGCTTTCCTAGTCTAGTAAGGTCCCTCCCTTAGCTAGTAGATTCCTCTTCTAATAAAGAAGATTATATAGCTAAGAAGGCTCTAAAAGAAGCTAGATTAGCTTCTAAAAGAGTAGTGTAAGTCTATAATGTTTAAGCTAATCTAAAAGCTTAAATAGATAAGCAATAAGAAACCCTAAATAGATTTATTAGGTATAGTAAAGCAAAATAAAGCTAAAATAAAGGTAATATAGCTAATTTACTAAGTAAATTAAATACTATAATTATATCTATAGGTAATCTCTCTATAGGGTCTCCCTCTAAGGTAGTAGATCCTATTACTTCTAAAAGAGCTTCTAAAGTCTCTTTTAAAGCCCCTAAACCTTCTAGTTCTAATAGTACTACTTTTCTGCCTACTTTTAATAAAGGCACTATAAAAGAGCTAAATAAGAAGGTCCACTTAATTCTAGAGGCTGCTAAGCTAAAAGGCCCTAAAAATTTTGAACAGTAGAAGCAAGCTTTAACTATTTAATTTAGGGCTCTAGGATTCCCTTAATTTATTAATAATCCTAGTATAGCTAGTACTTTAGTAGATTTAGAATAAGCTATTATCCTTATAATTATAAGAGATAGTTGCTAATCTAGACCTTAAGCTGCTATAAGCTAGCATAAGTCCCCTATAGATGCCTATAACGTTCTAGTTAGGCAATATTCGTAGAGTGCTGAAATACAACGTAGTACGCTATATGCTAGTTATTACAACTTATTGTTTTTGAACTATAAGGGATCTTTAAAGGCCTTTAATGCTGAATTTAATAATTTACTAGCTAGATTACAGCTCTATAGTGTAGCTATTAATCTAATTAACTAGGTAAATCATTATATTGATGCTTTAAAGAAGACCTTCCCTAGCTAGGCTAAAAGGCAGCAATATTCTATTAGAGCTGCTAGAGCACAAGGTCTATCTGTAAAAATGCTAAATTTACAGTTTCTTATAGCTGATTTATTAGAAGAATAAAGAGATAAAAGCTTCTCTATATCTAAAGCTCTTAGTTATAAAGCTTCTAACTCTAATAGTTCTAATAATAATAAGGCTAATTAAGGAAAGAATCCTCCTAATTAGAAGAAGAATTCTAACGATTCTAATTCTAACGATTCTAATGCCTCTAAAGATAAAGATATAGATAAAGCCTCTAAGAATAAGAAGAAGTAAAAGGGCCGAAGAAGAAGTAATAAAAACTCTAGGAATAAGGATAGAGAAGCTGCTTTTGCTATAGGTTGTTATAACCTATCTACTAGCAACTAGGATACTATAGATTCCAATAGTAAATCTAGCAGTTCTAGTAGTAATAATTCTTACGATTTAGATACAGAATCCACTACTAGTAATACTAGTACTACTAGTAATAATACCCCTTCTTTTAACTATTTTAATAGAATAATTAAAAACTCCTTACTATACAATATAGGTTCTACCTATTATATAGTTAACAATAAGGTATTTTTTAGGACTTTTAAGCCTATAAAAAAGGGTAAAACCGCGCCTATTGCTACTAAAGGAGGTCCTATTTATCCTAAAGGATAGGGAACTGCTGTATTCTAGGTACTAGTTAGTATAAACCCAGCTAAATACAGGCCTTTAGCTCTAAAGGATGCTCTATATTGCCTAGGTTTAGATACTAACCTAATTAGTAGTCTAAAGCACTATTTAATAGGGGGCACTCTCCTTAGAAATTAGCTATTTCTAGCTAATAGAAGCTGCTGTAGGCTTCTAAATCCTAAAAAGCATAGTTTCTTCTTACAGCTTAAAGGGCAAGAGACCCCTAGAGTGTGTAAAAACCACGTAAATCTCTCTTATATAGGATTTACTAGCAATAGTTATAATAGCAGTTATAATGCTAGTTATTCTATAGAGGTTTAAATCCCTTAACAGCCTAGTTTTAATCTAGAGGAATATAGCTAAATTAAGGAATTATCTAACTTTAAAGAAGAAGCAGATAATACTAATAACGATGCTATAGAGCTATTAGCTCTAGTTCCTAAACGGGCTCCTAGTTAGATTCCTTCTAATAACAGGGATTTAGAAGGTCTAAATCCTAAGTTGCTAGATATTAGAGGAAGTGGCTGTCTAGATCCCTTAAACGAGGCCTGTAGTTCTTAAGAGATCTAGCAAGATAGAGAGCAACAGGAAGCTAGCTCTAATGATAATTCTAGTAGTAATTCTCCTACTACTGCTTCTTCTTTCTATAAGAAGCTCCTAGAATTAGCTGCTACTTAGCACGTTAGATTAAGGCATATAGGACTCCCTTTACTAAAGAAGACTGCTTCTATTACTAAAGGTATTCCTAATTTTACAAAAATTAAGGAAAAGGATTTTAACTGCCTAGCTTGCAACTAAGCTAAAGCTGTTAGAAGACCTAGCAAGCATGCTATTCCTAACCCCCCTAGATATTTAGATATTATAGAGGGAGATACCGTTAAAATAGAGCCTATACTGCACAATAAGAGGCCTCTAGTTCTTTTTCTAATTAATAGAAAATTACAGTATAAGTGGTCTTTTAATCTAGCTAATAAAGAGGGTTTTACTCTTTATAGCTGTATTAGAAGCTTCTTTAAGGAATTAAAAAACCAGTATAACTGCTACCCTAAACACCTTCACTTTAATAGTGGTATAGAAATTAATACTAGGTTGCAAGCTTAGCTATCTTCTAAGGGTATTTGCTTTAGTACCTCTTGCCCCTATATTTATAAACAGAATAGGCTAATAGAGAGAGCTATAAGGGTACTTCTAAACCGTTTGCGTGCTACCCTACAGTAGTTACAATTACCTCTATATCTATAGTCTTACATCCTTCCTGCTATAGTAGATTTAGTTAATACTACTGCAAATAGTACTAAACTACTAAGTCCTAAACAGCTATATCTAGCTAATTTAGAGCCTTCTAAGACCTATAAGCCTAATTTTTCTAAAATTAGAGCTATAGGCTCCTATTGTAAAGTTCTAATTCCTTTAGAACAACAATCTAGGTTGCAGAAGCTAGCTAAAAGAACTATTCCTAGTAGACTTTTAGCTACACTAGGTTCTAATGTATATCTAATATATATCCTCTCTAAACAAGCTGTTATTAAGACTAGCTTCGTTAAAATTATAGAAGGAATAGGCCCTATTTCTTAGGGCATCCCTAAGGTTCCTATTAGTTCTATAGTGAATAATCCTTTAGAGGGAGAAATCGATAAATTAGTGGATAATTATACTCCTAAGTATCCTTATCCTAGTTATCTAGATGTGCTAAATTATCCACTAGAACCTATAGATTAAGCTCTTCTACTAAGCAACCCTATAGAAGCTATAGAGGCCCCTAAAGCCCCTATACCTATAGAAACACCTATAGAAGCTACTATAGAAGCTGAAGCTAATGCTGATGCTATAGATTTAGATAGAGATATATTTTCCTTAATTAAGGATCTATGCTTTAAGGCAAAGACTAAAGCAGCTATTACTTCTAATAGTAAGGATGAACTTCCTAATACGTAGAAGCAAGCCCTAAAAAGCTCTGCTAAGCAGCATTAGATAGAAGCTACCTATAGCGAATTTAAGCAGCTATTAGCTGCTAGAACCTTTAAATTTATAGGGAAAGACTAAGTACCTAAGGGCCGAAGAGTTCTAAAGAATAGGCTTATCTATAGGCTAAAAAAGGATAAAGAAAATAATCCTATTAAATATAAGGCCTGCCTTATTGCTAAGGGATTTATGCAAATAGAAGGTTAAGACTATCTAGAGACCTTTGCTGCAACTAGTATTCCTTCTAGCTAGCGTATATTATTAGCTCTTGCAGCTTTTAATAACTAGGAAGTTAAGTAAATCGATTTTATAGGAGCGTTTTTAAATAGCAAGCTAAAAGAAGCTATTTATATAGAAATCCTAGATAGATTCATTGAATTTGCAGAGCAAGCATTGCTATCAGTAGCTAAGCTACTAAAAAGCTGTAATTACAAGCCCTCTAAAGAGCAAGTAATTAAGCTAGAAAAATCCCTCTATAGTTTAAAGCAAAGTCCTAGAGAATAGCAGCAAATTCTAACAGAATTACTTTAAAAGCATAGATTTAAACCTCTTATATTAGACCCAGTAGTCTTTTATAACCTAGCTACATCTATATATATTGCTACTTATGTAGATAACTGTCTTCTAATTGGTCTAAATCTAAGCTATATTAACAAGCTAAAGAAGCTATTATATAAAGCTTATCCAATAGAAGATAGAGAACTAGCAGAATTCTTTCTAGGCGTTTAAATCACCTGTAATAGGTCTAAAAGGTCTATTAAAATCTATTAATCTTAATATATCCTTAAAGCCCTAGAGAGATTCAAAATGCTAGATGCTAAGCTAGCTTCTATCCCTATATAGCTAGGGATTCTAAAGCAACTAGTTATAAAACTCCTCTTAAAATCCGATTATAAGCTTTATTAGAGCATAATAGGCACTATAATGTACCTAATGTTGCTAACTAGGGCTAATATTGCTTTTTCCGTTTAGTAGCTATTAACCTTCCTAGCTAAGCCCTATATAGAGCACCTAAACGCCTCTAAGCACCTCCTAAGGTACTTAAGTAGTACTAGAAGCTTTGCTATTATTTATAAGCGTTCTAGTCTACACCCTATAGGGTCTTCTTCTAAAGCTTCTAATAGTTCTATTAGTTATAAAGAAGTACTTAAGACCCTCCTTAGTTATTACAATAGCGATTTTGCTGGTAATAAAACCTCTTCTAAATTAACCTATACTTATCTATATAAGCTAGCTAGTGGACCTATTAGCTAGAAATTAAAGAAAGCTAGTACTATTGCTCTTTCTACTTTAGAAGCAGAATCTAATGCATTATCTAAAGCTATTAGGGAATTAGAGTGGCTCTACAGCCTTTTTAAGGAGATAAAGCTGCCTTTAACCTCTCCTATTCCTATTAGGTATAATAATTAAGGCGCTATAGTTACTGCTTACAACTTAATGTTATATAGTAGAACTAAGTACACCCTTTTGAAGTTTAACTACATTAGGGAAAAGATTTATAAAGGTATAGCTAAGGTTAGTTATATTAATACAAATTAGATGCTAGCAGATAGCCTAACTAAGCCTCTTGCTATTTAAAAGTATTAACAATTTATTAAGTTACTAGAGCTTTCTAGTTAGCTTATAAAAGCAATAAAAATACTTAAAAAACTCAAAAAGCAACGAAAAACAGTTAAAAATTAAAAACAACAAAAAACAATTAACAATAACTAGTTATATTTAACTATAACTACTCTGGAATTGCTGGAATTAGTTATATTATTTAGTTCTATTATTAGTACTGTATTTCGTTAGTTAATTCTAACTTAAATATCCTTTAAAGGAGCTAAGTTGCTTATAGAACTAGTTACTTCTTACATTTCTAGAGGGAGTGTTAAAAATAAGCTACCCTATATAGCCTATTTTTATGCCTACTAGTTACTCTATTACGTAACCCTTATTAAGTCTTGTTACGTTAATTTTTAGTAGAGATATCGCTGTTACTAGATGTAAAACATCTAGAATTAACTAAGGCAAAGTTGCCTAACCTATAGTTAACTTTAACAGCGATTTTCTCTACAACTAGCAATAGTAGAAATTCAAGAAGTATACTATTTAAAAGCTAAGAATTAGGGCTATTTAATAGTATAATTGTTAGATAGAGTTGCTTATAAGGGTTACTTATTATTAGTGGAATTTGTTAAATTATGTATATAAGCGTCTCGTTTATATAGCTATAAGTTAATTTTTTTGTTTTTATATAGTAAATCTTTTTGCGGAAATTATAAAGTAGCCTATAAGCCCCTTCTAGCGACTATAGCTCGCTAATATAGTTAGTAGGTCTATAAGGGACTAGAAAGATTTAAGATCTTACCTTTACTGTTCGTTACAGCGCTCTTAATATAAAGATACTACTATTACAGTTATCTATTGCCTCTACGTAATCTATACTATACACTACAGCTTAATTTAGGCCGCTGCTGCTTCCACTACATAATAATTGCTAGGAGCAATTATAGGTGCTAAATCTAAGAGACTACTACCCTCTTAGATATCTAGTCCTATAATCCCTATTATTTTTAATAGGTTATAAGCCTAGAAGACCTATCTATAAGCTGTTAGCCCGCTAAAATCTACTATTGTATACTATATTACCTACTAGAAGCTATATTAAGACCTACGCTAGCAGCTATTACTGTTATTAGTAGCTTACTAGAAGCTATTAATACCTACTGCACACACATCGCTAGCTACTATACTAGTGTTTTTATTCTGCCTACCCTATACCTCTTGCACTAGTTCTATACACCCTATGTATATACACTTTTAAAGCTATTCTTAATAGCTAGGTTCTATTATTATGCAATATTAAAATATATACATCTATATACATTACATTCGCACTGTAAATCGTTTTATTAGGCACTACCTAATTAATTATTTCTATTAAGAAATAAGCTTAGCGCTGCACTGTATCGCTTGTTGTTGTGCTGTTATCTTGTATATTGTGCACTCTATACACCTCTATTAGTGGCTATACTACAATTTATAGTGCACGCCTAATAGCTCTTGTTGTAGATATTTCTGTGTTTTTAGTTACAGAATTAATTTATATAGTAATCCTACTGGTTAGGATTTTAAAGTAGGAATTAGCTAGATATCCCTAAATTAGCTATACCTAGGTCTCTACTGATTTATTAGAACCTAATTAGAGAAAAATCTCCTAAATTTTTTAGCTAAAAATAGCTAGAACCTATGTTTTATGCCCCTTACAACTGCTTATTAATCTAGTCTGCTATATAAATTGTATGTGCATATAGATTGCAATATAACGTAGCCTTTAGAGCCTATTATACCTGTTACAAAAGAAATTAGAGAAAAATCTTAGTATAATTTCTAAAAATATAGGGCACTTCTAGCCTATATTTAGTAAGAATTATTACTGTTATTTACTACTATTTCCACTGTAATTAGGCTATAATTAGCTATAAAGTGCGTTAAATTAGCTATTAAAATCCTTAAAAATAGCACTAAAAGGAATAGGTAAGGGAAAGAGTATAAGCCCTAAACAGGGTAGTGGTTCTAGTACACTAGCTACAGCTGCTACTAGCTTTTCTAGTCCAGTAAGGTCCCTCCCTTAGCTAGTAGATTTCTCTTCTAATAAAGAAGATTATATAGCTAAGAAGGCTCTAAAAGAAGCTAGATTAGCTTCTAAAAGAGTAGTGTAAGTCTATAATGTTTAAGCTAATCTAAAAGCTTAAATAGATAAGTAATAAGAGACCCTAAATAGATTTATTAGGTATAGTAAAGCAAAACAAAGCTAAAATAAAGGTAATATAGCTAATTTACTAAGTAAATTAAATACTATAATTACATCTATAGGTAATCTCTCTATAGGGTCTCTCTCTAAGGTAGTAGATCTTGTTACTTCTAAAAGAGCTTCTAAAGTCTCTTTTAAAGCCCCTAAACCTTCTAGTTCTAATAGTGCTACTTTTCTGCCTACTTTTAATAAAGGCACTATAAAAGAGCTAAATAAGAAGGTCTACTTAATTCTAGAGGCTGCTAAGCTAAAAGGCCCTAAAAATTTTAAACAGTAGAAGTAAGCTTTAACTATTTAATTTAGAGCCCTAGGATTCCCTTAATTTATTAATAATCCTAGTATAGCTAGTACTTTAGTAGATTTAGAACAAGCTATTATCCTTATAATTATAAGAGATAGTTGCTAATCTGGACCTTAAGCTGCTATAAGCTAGCATAAGTTCCCTGTAGATGCCTATAACGTTCTAGTTAGGCAATATTTGCAGAGTGCTAAAATACAATATAGTACGCTATATGCTAGTTATTACAACTTATTGTTTTTGAACTATAAGGGATCTTTAGAGGCCTTTAATGCTAAATTTAATAATTTACTAGCTAGATTATAGCTCTATAGTGTAGCTATTGATCTAATTAACTAGGTAAATTATTATATTGATGCTTTAAAGAAGACCTTCTCTAGCTAGGCTAAAAGGCAGCAATATTCTATTAGAGCTGCTAGAGCACAAGGTCTATCTGTAAAAATGCTGAATTTACAGTTCCTTATAGCTAATTTATTAGAAGAATAAAGAGATAAAAGCTCCTCTATATCTAAAGCTCTTAGTTATAAAGCTTCTAACTCTAATAGTTCTAATAATAATAAGGCTAATTAAGGAAAGAATCCTCCTAATTAGAAGAAGAATTCTAACAATTCTAATTCTAACAATTCTAATGCCTCTAAAGATAAAGATATAGATAAAGCCTCTAAGAATAAGAAGAAGTAAAAGGGCTAAAGAAGAAGTAATAAAAACTCTAGGAATAAGGATAGAGAAGCTGCTTTTGCTATAGGTTGTTATAACCTATCCACTAGCAACTAGGATACTATAGATTCTAATAGTGAATCTAGCAGTTCTAGTAGTGATAATTCTTACGATTTAGATACAGAATCCACTACTAGTAATACTAGTACTACTAGTAATAATACCCCTTCTTTTAACTATTTTAATAGAATAATTAAAAACTCCTTACTATACAATATAGGTTCTACCTATTATATAGTTAACAATAAGGCATTTTTTAGGACTTTTAAGCCTATAAAAAAGGGTAAAACTGCGCCTATTGCTACTAGAGGAGGTTCTATTTATCCTAAAGGATAGGGAACTGCTGTATTCTAGGTACTAGTTAGTATAAACCTAGCTAAATACAGGCCTTTAGCTCTAAAGGATGCTCTGTATTGCCTAGGTTTAGATACCAACCTAATTAGTAGTCTAAAGCACTATTTAATAGGGGGCACTCTCCTTAGAAATTAGCTATTTCTAGCTGATAGAAGCTGCTGTAGGCTTCTAAATCCCAAAAAGTATAGTTTCTTCTTACAGCTTAAAGGGCAAGAGACCCCTAGAGTGTGTAAAAACTACGTAAATCTCTCTTATATAGGATTTACTAGCAATAGTTATAATAGCAGTTATAATGCTAGTTATCCTATAGAGGTTTAAATCCCTTAACAGCCTAGTTTTAATCTAGAGGAATATAGCTAAATTAAGGAATTATCTAACTTTAAAGAAGAAGAAGCAGATAATACCAATAACGATGCTATAGAGCTATTAGCTCTAGTTCCTAAACGGGCTCCTAGTTAGATTCCTTTTAATAACAGGGATTTAGAAGGTCTAAATCCTAAGTTACTAGATATTAGAGGAAGTAGCTGTCTAGATCCCTTAAACGAGGCCTGTAGTTCTTAAGAGATCTAGCAAGATAGGGAGCAACAGGAAGCTAGCTCTAATAATAATTCTAGTAGTAATTCTCCTACTACTGCTTCTTCTTCCTATAAGAAGCTCCTAGAATTAGCTGCTACTTAGCACGTTAGATTAAGGCATATAGGACTCCCTTTACTAAAGAAGACTGCTTCTATTACTAAAGGTATTCCTAATTTTACAAAAATTAAGGAAAAGGATTTTAACTGCCTAGCTTGCAACTAAGCTAAAGCTGTTAGAAGACCTAGTAAGTATGCTATTCCTAACCCCCCTAAATGTTTAGATATTATAGAGGGAGATACCGTTAAAATAGAGCCTATACTGCACAATAAGAGGCCTTTAGTTCTTTTTCTAATTAATAGAAAATTACGGTATAAGTAGTCTTTTAATCTAGCTAATAAAGAGGGTTTTACTCTTTATAGCTGTATTAGAAGCTTCTTTAAGGAATTAAAAAACCAGTATAACTGCTACCCTAAACACCTTTACTTTAATAGTAGTACAGAAATTAATACTAGATTGCAAGCTTAGCTATCTTCTAAGGGTATTTACTTTAGTACCTCTTGCCCCTATATTTATAAACAGAATAGGCTAATAGAGAGAGCTATAAGGGTACTTCTAGACTATTTGCGTGCTACTCTATAGTGGTTACAATTACCTCTATATCTATAGTCTTATATCCTTCCTGCTATAGTAGATTTAGTTAATACTACTGCAAATAGTACTAAACTACTAAGTCCTAAACAGCTATATCTAGCTAATTTAGAGCCTTCTAAGACCTATAAGCCTAATTTTTCTAAAATTAGAGCTATAGGCTCCTATTATGAAGTTCTAATTCCTTTAGAACAACGATCTAGGTTGCAGAAGCTAGCTAAAAGAACTATTCCTAGTAGACTTTTAGCTACACTAGGTTCTAATGTATATCTAATATATATCCCCTCTAAACAAGCTATTATTAAGACTAGCTTTATTAAAATTATAGAAGAAATAGGCCCTATTTCTTAGGGTATCCCTAAGGTTCCTATTAGTTCTATAGTGAATAATCCTTTAGAGGGAGAAATCGATAAATTAGTGGATAATTATACTCCTAAGTATCCTTATCTTAGTCATCTAGATGTACTAAATTATCCACTAGAACCTATAGATTAAGCTCTTTTACTAAGCAACCCTATAGAAGCTATAGAGGCCCCTAAAGCCCCTATACCTATAGAAACACCTATAGAAGCTACTATAGAAGCTGAAGCTAATGCTAATGCTATAGATTTAGATAGAGATATATTTTCCTTAATTAAGGATCTATGCTTTAAGGCAAAGACTAAAGCAGCTATTACTTCTAATAGTAAGGATGAACTTCCTAATACGTAGAAGCAAGCCCTAAAAAGCTCTGCTAAGCAGCATTAGATAGAAGCTACCTATAGCGAATTTAAGCAGCTATTAGCTGCTAGAACCTTTAAATTTATAGGGAAAGACTAAGTACCTAAGGGCTAAAGAGTTCTAAAGAATAGGCTTATTTATAGGCTAAAAAAGGATAAAGAAAATAATCCTATAAAATATAAGGCCTGCCTTATTGCTAAGGGATTTATGTAAATAGAAGGTTAAGACTATCTAAAGACCTTTACTGCAACTAGTATTCCTCCTAGCTAGCGTATATTATTAGCTCTTGCAGCTTTTAATAACTAGGAAGTTAAGCAAATCGATTTTATAGGAGCGTTTTTAAATAGCAAGCTAAAAGAAGCTATTTATATAGAAATCCTAGATAGATTCGTTGAATTTGCAGAGCAAGCATCGCTATTAGTAGCTAAGCTACTAAAAAGCTGTAATTATAAGCCCTCTAAAGAGCAAGTAATTAAGCTAGAAAAATCCCTCTATAGTCTAAAGTAAAGTCCTAGAGAATAGCAGCAAATTCTAACAGAATTACTTCAAAAGCATAGATTTAAACCTCTTATATTAGACCTAGCAGTCTTTTATAACCTAGCTATATCTACATATATTGCTACTTATGTAGATAACTGTCTTCTAATTAGTCTAAATCTAAGCTATATCAACAAGCTAAAGAAGCTATTATATAAAGCTTATCTAATAGAAGATAGAGGACCAGCAGAATTCTTTCTAGGCGTTTAAATCACCTATAATAGGTCTAAAAGGTCTATTAAAATCTATTAATCTTAATATATCCTTAAAGCCCTAGAGAGATTCAAAATGCTAGATGCTAAGCCGGCTTCTATCCCTATACAGCTAGGGATTCTAAAGCAACTAGTTACAAAACTCCTCTTAAAATCCAATTATAAGCTTTATTAGAGCATAATAGGCACTATAATGTACCTAATGTTGCTAACTAGGGCTAATATTGCTTTTTCTGTTTAGTGGCTATTAACCTTCCTAGCTAAGCTCTATATAGAGCACCTAAACGCCTCTAAGCACCTCTTAAGGTACTTAAGTAGTACTAGAAGCTTTGCTATTATTTATAAGCGTTCTAGTCTACACCCTATAGGGTCTTCTTCTAAAGCTTCTAATAGTTCTATTAGTTGTAAAGAAGTACTTAAGACCCTCCTTAGTTATTGCAATAGCGATTTTGCTGGTGATAAAACCTCTTCTAAATTAACCTATACTTATCTATATAAGCTAGCTAGTAGACCTATTAGCTAGAAATTAAAGAAAGCTAGTACTATTGCTCTTTCCACTTTAGAAGTAGAATCTAATATATTATCTAAAGCTATTAGGGAATTAGAGTAGCTCTACAGCCTTTTTAAGGAGATAAAGCTGCCTTTAACCCCTCCTATTCCTATTAGGTGTAATAATTAAGGCGCTATAGTTACTGCTTACAACCTAACGTTATATAGTAGAACTAAGCACACCCTTTTAAAGTTTAACTACATTAGGGAAAAGATTCGTAAAGGTATAGCTAAGGTTAGTTATATTAATATAAATTAGATGCTAGCAGATAGCCTAACTAAGCCTCTTGCTATTTAAAAGCATTAACAATTTATTAAGTTACTAGAGCTTTCTAGTTAGCTTATAAAAGCAACAAAAATACTTAAAAAACTCGAAAAGCAACAAAAAATAGTTAAAAATCGAAAACAACAAAAAACAATTAACAACAACTAGTTATATTCAACTATAACTACCCTAGAATTACTGGAATTAGTTATGTTATTTAGTTCTATTATTAGTACTGTATTTCGTTAGTTAATTCTAACTTAGATATCCTTTAAAGGAGCTAAGTTGCTTATAGAACTAGTTACTTCTTACATTTCTAGAGGGAGTGTTAAAAATAAGCTACCCTATATAGCCTATTTTTATGCCTACTAGTTGCTCTATTACGTGACCCTTATTAAGTCTTGTTACGTTAATTTTTAGTAGAGATATCGCTATTACTAGATGTAAAACATCTAGAATTAACTAAGGCAAAGTTACCTAACCTATAGTTAACTTTAACAGCGATTTTCTCTACAACTAGCAATAGTAGAAATTTAAGAAGTATACTATTCAAAAGCTAAGAATTAGGGCTATTTAATAGTATAATTGTTAGATAGAGTTGCTTATAAGGGTTACTTATTATTAATAGAATTTGTTAAATTGTGCACGTAGGCATCTTGTTTATATAGCTGTAAGTCGATTTTTTTGTTTTTATATAGTAAATCTTTTTGCGGAAATTATAAAGTGGCCTACAAGCCCCTTCTAGCAACTACAGCCCGCCGATATAGTCAGTAGGTCTATAAGGGACTGGAAAGATTCGAGATCCTACCCTTACTGTTCGTTACAGCGCTCTTAATATAAAGATACCACTATTACAGTTATCTATTGCCTCTACGTGATCTATACTATACACTACAGCTTGATTTAGGCCGCTGCTGCTTCCACTACGTGATAATTGCTAGGAGCAATTACAGGTGCTAAATCTAAGAGACCACTACCCTCTTAGATATCTAGTCCTGTAATCCCTATTATTTTCAATAACTAGAATGTAGAAACTTACTAACTAAGGTTTTATAGTTAAGTTTACATTAATCCCTCCTTACTCTAGCTAGTCTATCTGCTAAACTATTCTTACCTATAAGTTCTTAAATATATATAATTACTATAACACTATTCTTAAGGATGCACTTACTGCTAATTGTATAGAAGAGAAGGTTGCACTCTCTCTTTCTCCTTATTATATAACTTAAGCTAGTAGCTTTTCTATATTTACTCTCCCTTCTTCTGCAATATATAAAAGCACTACAGCCTCTATTGTTCTAAAGAACAATAAGTTTAACCCTAATAAGTATAAGTATATCTCTATAGACATTAACAATAACTTCTTATTCTCTTCTATACCTACTACTACTGCTGCTATTACTATACCCTTATTATTGCTTCTACCTATACCTACACCTTATTGTATACTGCTAACCTCTGCTACTATTGCCTCTTTACTGCTGTATAAGGCTTCTTTACTGCTATATATTGTCCCTTTACCTTTATAGAATAACCTTAAGGTAATACACTAGAAATATATCTACCTTTAGGTAGAGCTTAAAAGCTTAAACTGCTTATAGCGCTAATTGCTGTTTATATTCCTAAAGCGTATAACTTTAACCTAGCTTACTGCTCCTTTAGCTTTCTTCTTCTCTATCTTTCTCTCTCTTAAAACTATACCTTTATGCTTAAGGCATTAAGCTATTTAAGATATTATATTCTTGCTTATACCTACTAGAGTAGGGCCTTAATCTAGAGCACTAGTTATATCCTTACCTACTCTAGCCTCTATACCTTCTGCTAATGCTACTATCTTAGCTTTAGCTTTTATATTACTTTAGGGACACTATATAGTTCCTTTAGCTTCTATTTTATAACTACTTAAAGAGCAATAGAGCGCCTTTTAGGTAGTTATACCTCTATACTATAAGCACTAATGCCTCTTTACTACTTATTAAGAAAATTTCTTTTATTTTATTTTATTTTATTTTTTTTTATAGTTATATAGACCTCTATAAAGAGAAGTTTATTTTCTTTTATTTTTAGTTAAAGGTAACTAAGTTATTATTAAAGTCTATATAAAATTTTACTATACCTTTACTAAATCTATTATTAAATTAAGTGTCTCTTTACTGTAACTTAAATTAGTTTAATGCCTCTATATTAAGAAAGTTTTTTAGCAGTTTCTATATAGGCTAAATAAACTCTACCTACTTAATAAGCACTTAATAGTGTTTCCTTTAGCTTAAAGCGTTTTTAGCAGCTAGAATTTCCTTTACTCTATATTTCTTAAGGGATAGATTAATATCTATTGCAGTTAGCTTAAAACTAGGCCTTAAGTCTACTAGCTGCTAGAAAGGTAAGAGGTTTATTACTGCTTACTTAATAAAGTTAATATAGAAAACTAGGTAAATTCTTAGTAGAATATCTAACTTTATAGTTAAAGGTATTAGTATATCTATAACTATATACTTTACTATAACCTAATTAAGCTTCTAACTTAAGTAGTTTATTTTAATATAATAAAGTATTAGCTAAACTAAGTTCTTTACCTTATACTATTCTACTAGCTTATAGCTTCTATTTAACTACTTTTACTGCCTTTACTAAATAAAGTTAATTATAGCTTAAGCAATATTTATACCCTTCTATAGCTATTTAAGAAACACTAAAGCTTATCCTTTATATAAAACTTAGAACTCCTCTTTATCTATAAGCTTTTAAATAAAGTCTATATTATACCTATATATTGCTTAGTTTAAACTTATACTAGTTACTAAGGAATTTCTATTATTAATAGCTAGCTAATATATAGAGAGATATTTAGGCTAGTTAAACTGCAAAAAGGCAACTATAACCTATAGAATTACTTATACTTCTTAATTAACTCTCTTTATTCTACTATTTATCTATAGGTAATAGAATATAAATAGTAGTTATTTAATTCTAATAAGGCAATAAAGAGTAGTCTAAAAGGTGCTTAATTAATCTAAACTACAGTTAGAGATAATTTATTTTAGAAACCTATAAAACTACTACTAATAATGCTTAAACTGCTAGGTATATTTCTCTACCTTTATAGAGGTTATTGCCTTTAACTATATATACTTTAAAAGTTAATTAGTAATAACTATTAGATAAAAGAGTGCAGCCTAGTTTAGCGCTAGTAAATCTATTATAAAATCTATAGAGATCTATAACTAATACCTATCTAGCGCTAGAATAGGTTGTAAGAGGCCTTACTGTAACCTCTTACTCTTTTAGCTACTATAATAGTAGTAGTTTTAGATATACTAAGCAATATCTTAGAACAGCTTATTCTAGTAATAGTTATATATTAATGCCTAGAATATAGTATTTTGTTCTAGGTAGCCTAATATTAGCAACTTATATATTCTATATATTAGTATAGTAGTTAATAGCTTATACTTAAGGACCTAGAGGTAGCTTTAGTAAACTAGCGCCCTTTATACATTAAGGGTATAGTTTATAATTTATTTTTATATTTTTGCCTTTAATAGAAACCTTCTCTCTCTCTTCTAGACTATATTTAACCTTATTAGGTATACTAAGTCTTTCTATACTCCTTAGTTCTATAGGCTCTATAAGTGTTTATCTAGAAACAGCATTATTCTAGCTAGCACCTATAAAGCTGTAGCTAGTTAACTTCTTAGCGTTACTTTACTAGCTGTTTCTACTCTAATATCCTTTATAACCTTCTTCTCTTCTTTATCTCTATAAAGAGTGCTAAGGCAGCTAATAGAGAGAGGCTAGAGAACCTAGCCTATCTATAGCGTTACTCTATCTTAATTTTACTTTTATTATAATAATGCATTTAGTTACTCTACTTATAGCTCTAGGCAGTATTATAGGTAGTAGTTAAAGAGAGAGAGAAGCTCTACCTATTTAGCTTAACGCTTAAAGATCTCTTATAGAAATATAAAGTATTCTAGATTCTTATAGTCTATAAGGATTATAAAGGGATATACTACTTTTTATAACTTTACTACTTAAGCTTTAAGGTAAGATATTATTACTAAAAGTTCTTTATTATAAATAGTATAGTTACATTAAGCTAGAGATAATTTAGCTAAATAGTATACTATAGGCTGCAGTACGCTAGCTTTATTATATTAGAATAAATAGCTACTAAAGGCCTCTTTTAAGCAATTAGCCTTTACTACTATATTCTTCTTAAGGTTCTACTAGGCTAAGACTAAGTATAAGGTAAAGGCCTCCTTAAGCCTTATAAATAACCTCTTATATTTCTTTATTTACTAGAATAGAACTTCTTTCTTTATTAAGTTAACTAAAGGCTCTATAATATCTAAGAAATTTAATATAAAGTTACAGTAAAAGTTTATAAATCTAAGGAAGCTTTATACCCTTTATAACCTAGTAGAAGCTTACTACTTCTAAATAGCTGCAATTTTCTCTAGATCTAGGTATATCTCCCTTTTTACTATAACTATAAAGCTAAGGTATTTAACTTTAGTTATAGTAAAGTAGTATTTCTTAAGATCTAAGTGCAGCTTTACTAACTGCAACTTTTCTAGGATTCTCTATACCTTATATATATAGTTTTTCCTAGAACCTCTAGTGTAAATAAGGATATTATTTAGATAAGTAGGTATATAATCTCTAAGGGCCTCTTTTAGTGCACTATTAATATATTGTTAGAATATAGCTAGAGCCTCTACTAACCTAAAGGGGTAAACTAGCTATTTAAAGAGGCTAAACTAGGTGTAAAACGCTATAAGGTGCTCCTTACTGTTTACTATTTAGATCTTATAGAAAGCTAACTATATATTTAGTTTAGTAAACTAATATACCTCTAATAACAACCTAAGTGTCTCCTTTATTAAGGGAAGTAGATAATAGTTCTATTCTATAATCTTATTAAGGGCTTAATAATTAATATAGAATTACTATTCTCTACTTAGCTTTTTAGCTAAAAGAATAAATACTACTGCTAAAAAAAAGCTAGCTTAGATCTATCCTTTATCTATTAAGTCTATTACCTACCTTTTAATTTCTAATAAATAGTTCTACAGTATATTATATAGTAAAGCTTATAGTAGTAACAGTAAGGAGCTATTTAGCTGTTGTTTTAGCCTAATATAGTAATTTAGCCTCTCTTTATACAGTAAAAGGCTTTAGGCCTTCTTTTCTTTAAAAAGATTATAAAAGTCCTTTAATTTAAGTAGTAGTGTTAGTAGATTAAGGCCTTTTAGGGATATTTATAATAATAATATAGAGATAATTTCTTAAAGGCTTATAGCAATAAAATATATAGCAATCTCTTAGCTTTTACTCTATTTTATTAGAGCGCTATAAACTGCTGCTAACACTAGCTTTATTAGGTCCTTAACGTCTTAAGCTTTTACTGCTTAAATTATAAGGCCTTTAGCCTTACTTACTAATAGGCTCTAGCTAGCAGCATTAAGGATAATTCTATTATAGACTAACTATAGGCTCCTAAAGATACAATCTTAGGTTAAGCCTAAGATTATATAGGCTACTACTAGAAAGACCTAGCTATTAATATCTACCTATAAGCAAACTAAAGAAGCAATTAAGGCGCTTCTCTAGTAGCTATTATAGAACTACTGTTTAACCTCTACTACTGTTTATACTGTTCTTTTATACAGCAATAGAACCTACTTTAGACTAAGGTATTACACTAAACTCTTACTTATTGCAGTAAAGTAGTTATACCTACTATCTATTTATATATTATAGAACAACAGTTAGTTAAAGAGTATAGAGATAAGAAACAGTAATATATCTATTTTCTTAGTTATCTCTCTATATTCTTCTTTTAGCTACCTACTAAGTAAGAGTTATTATATTATTTACGCTACCTTTACCTTTATACTAAGCTTAAGGCTAGAGGTAAGCCTTTTTCTAACTTATTAAAGCTCTTCTTCTATATATTATCTATTACTACTGCTTATACACTAGTTAACTTTAGCTTATATTTTACTAGTTGCTATTTACATCCTTAAATATAGTGTTAAAATAACCTACACTAAAGGCATTACCTCTTCTAGCAGCATTTTTTAAGTTTAGCCTTAGATATCTACTTTACTTATAGAGCATCTTTATCTAGTTATTTTACTCTAGATTTCTTTACGCTCTTTTTCTATCTCTATTAAGTTTCTATAGTATTAACCTTAGTTATCTTAATATTGCTATTCTAGAGCTCTTTAGAGCTAGAGCTACATTTTAGCTAGTGTTATTCTTTAATGTAATATAACTTAAGGTTTAATGCAATACTATAGTAGCGCTTTACTACCTAAAGGTAGTTATAATAGGGAATATCTCTCTTTATACTATAATCTCTTATTTTCTTGTTAAGCGCTGTTTATAACTTAGCTAACTTTACGCTATTATTCTAGTTAGCCCCTTCTACTAGCGCAATTTTCTCCTTAAAATAAACGTAAAATTCTATAAACTACTTATTATTACTCTATTAAAGCTAATTAAGCTTAATTAGGGCCTAGTTCTATTAGTAAGAATCTATAAAGACTAATTCTAAGTAATTAAGAAACCTCTATATATTGTATTCTCTTACTTTACCTACCTTATAATAGGCAGCTACTCTTTACTGGACCTTAGGCAATAAGCTTTAGTATAAATAGTACTACTAGTTCTATATTATGCCTATAAAGGCACTATTAGCCTAGAGCTTTTAGGTAATTGCTATTCGCTAGGCCTAAAAGCTCTATTTATTTCTATTGTAAGGGTTTACTATAGGTAGGGGCTTCTGTTTAGGTTCCTCTAGTTACTAGCCTACTGCAGCTTAAAGCTGCTCCTCTTTCTGTATACAGTCTATTGTAAAGCGTTACAGTTCCTTTATCTATAGAGATTAGCTCTTAACTAATTCGTAAAGCGCTGTAATTTCCGCTGCTTCTTAGCTAATTTCTACTGTATTTTCCCCTACCTCCCTATAGAGGTTAAAAGGGTGCTTAAGCTAACTAGCTAGGCCTTTATTACTATAACTAAACAACATTGTTCTCGCTAGTGTTCTATTTGTAGAATAATTATAGTATATAATAGACTAACTATTGAAAATAATAGGGATTACAGGACTAGATATCTAAGAGGGTAGTGGTCTCTTAGATTTAGCACCTGTAATTGCTCCTAGCAATTATCACGTAGTGGAAGCAGCAGCGGCCTAAATCAAGCTGTAGTGTATAGTACTAGATCACGTAGAGGCAATAGATAACTGTAATAGTAGTATCTTTATATTGAGAGCGCTGTAACAAACTTAGTGAGAGTAGAATCTTAAATCTTTCTAGTTCCTTATAGACCTACTAACTACATCAGCGGGCTATAGTTGCTAGAAGGGGCTTATAGGCCACTTTATAATTTCCGCAAAAAGATTTACTATATAAAAACAAAAAAATCGACTTACGGCTATACAAACGAGATGCCTACGTGCACAATTTAACAAATTCCACTAATAACAAGCAACCCTTATAAGCAACCCTATCTAATAATTATACCATTAAATAGCCCTAATTCTTAGCTTTTGAATAGTATACTTCTTAAATTTCTACTATTGCTAGTTGTAGAGAAAATCGCAGTTAAAGTTGACTATAGGTTAGGCAACTTTGCCTTAGTTAAATCTAGATGTTTGCATCTAGTAATAACGATATCTCTACTAAAAATTAACGTAACAAGACCTAATAAGGGTCACGTAATAGAGCAACTAGTAGGCATAAAAATAGGCTATATAGGGTAGCTTATTTTTAACACTCCCTCTAGAAATGTGAGAAGTAACTAGTTCTATAAGCAACTTAGCTCCTTTAAAGGATATCTAAGTTAAAATCAACTAACGAAATACAGTACTAATAACAGAACTAAATAACATAACTAATTCTAGCAATTCCAGGGTAGTTATAGTTAAATATAACTAGTTGTTGTTAATTGTTTTTGTTGTTTTCGATTTTTAACTGTTTTTTGTTACTTTTTAAGTTTTTTAAGTGTTTTTATTGCTTTTATAAGCTAACTAGAAAGCTCTAGTAACTTAATGAATTGTTAATGCTTTTAAATAGCAAGAGGCTTAGTTAGGCTATCTGCTAGCATCTAATTTATATTAATATAACTAACCTTAGCTATACCTTTATAAATCTTTTCCCTAATATAGTTAAACTTCAAAAGGGTGTACTTAGTTCTACTATATAACGTTAGGTTGTAAGCAGTAACTATAGCGCCTTAATTATTACACCTAATAGGAATAGAAGGGGTTAAATGCAGCTTTATCTCCTTAAAAAGGCTGTAGAGCCACTCTAATTCCCTAATAGCTTTAGATAATGCATTAGATTCTGCTTCTAAAGTGGAAAGAGCAATAGTACTAGCTTTCTTCGATTTCTAGCTAATAGGTCCACTAGCTAGCTTATATAGATAAGTATAGGTTGATTTAGAAGAGGTTTTATTACCAGCAAAATCGCTATTGCAATAACTAAGGAGGGTCTTAAGTACTTCTTTACAACTAATAGAACTATTAGAAGCTTTAGAAGAAGACCCTATAGGGTGTAGACTAGAACGCTTATAAATAATAGCAAAGCTTCTAGTACTACTTAAGTACCTTAGGAGGTGCTTAGAGGCGTTTAGGTGCTCTATATAGGGCTTAGCTAGGAAGGTTGATAGCCACTGAACAGAAAAAGCAATATTAGCCCTAGTTAGCAACATAAGGTACATTATAGTGCCTATTATGCTCTAATAAAGCTTATAATCGAATTTTAAGAGAAGTTTTGTAACTAGTTGCTTTAGAATTCCCAGCTGTATAGGGATAGAAGCTAGCTTAGCATCTAGCATTTTGAATCTTTCTAGGGCTTTAAGGATATATTAAGATTAGTGGATTTTAATAGACCTTTTAGACCTATTACGGGTAATTTATACACCTAGAAAGAATTCTACTGGTCCTCTATCTTCTATTAGATAAGCTTTATGTAATAGCTTCTTTAGCTTGTTAATATAGCTTAGATTTAGACCAATTAGAAGACAGTTATCTACGTAAGTAGCAATATACGTAGATGTAGCTGGGTTATAAAAGACTGCTGGGTCTAATATAAGAGGTTTAAATCTATGCTTTTAAAGTAATTCTGTTAGAATTTACTGCTATTCTCTAGGACTTTGCTTTAGACTATAGAGGGATTTTTCTAGCTTAATTACTTGCTCTTTAGAGGGCTTGTAATTACAGCTTTTTAGTAGCTTAGCTACTAATAGCGTTGCTTCTACAAATTCAACGAATCTATCTAGGATTTCTATATAAATAGCTTCTTTTAGCTTGCTATTTAAAAACGCTTCTATAAAATCGATTTACTTAACTTCCTAGTTATTAAAAGCTGCAAGAGCTAATAATATACGCTAGCTAGAAGGAATACTAGTTGCAGCAAAGGTCTCTAGATAGTCTTAACCTTCTATTTGCATAAATCCCTTAGCAACAAGGCGGGCCTTATATTTAATAGGATTATTTTCTTTATCCTTTTTAAGCCTATAAACAAGCCTATTCTTTAGAACTCTTCGGCCCTTAGGTACTTAGTCTTTCCCTATAAATTTAAAGGTTCCAGCAGCTAATAGCTGCTTAAATTCGCTATAGGTAGCTTCTATCTAATGCTGCTTAGCAGAGCTTTTTAGGGCTTGCTTCTACGTGTTAGGAAGTTTATCCTTATTACTATTAGAAGTAATAGCTGCTTTAGTCCTTGCCTTAAAGCATAGATCCTTAATTAAGGAAAATATGTCTATCTAAATCTATAGCATCAGCATTAGCTTCAGCTTCTATAGTAGCTTCTATAGGTGTTTCTATAGGTATAGGGGCTTTAGGGGCCTCTATAGCTTCTATAGGGTTGCTTAGTAGAAGAGCTTAATCTACAGGTTCTAGTGGATAATTTGGCACATCTAGATAACTAGGATAAGGATACTTAGGAGTATAATTATCTACTAATTGCTGCTGGTTATCGATTTCTCTCTCTAAAGGATTATCTACTATAGAACCAATAGGAACCTTAGGGATGCCCTATAAAATAGGACCTATTCCTTCTATAATTTTAATAAAGCTAGTCTTTATAACAGCTCGTTTAGAGGGGATATATATTAAATATACATTAGAACCTAGTGTAGCTAAAAGTCTACTAGAAATAGTTCTTTTAGCTAGCTTCTGCAACCTAGATTGTTGTTCTAAAGGAATTAGAACTTTGCAATAGAAGCCTATAGCCCTTATTTTAGTAAAATTAGGCTTATAGGTCTTAGAAGGCTCTAAATCAACTAGATATAGCTGTTTAGGACTTAGTAGTTTAGTACTATTTGCAGTAGTATTAACTAAATCCACTATAGCAGGAAGGATGTAAGACTATAGATATAGAGGTAATTGTAACCACTGTAGGGTAGCACGCAAACGGTCTAGAAGTACCCTTATAGCTCTCTTTATTAGCCTATTCTGTTTGTAAATATAGGGGCAAGAGGTGCTAAAGCAAATACCCTTAGAAGATAGCTAAGCTTGCAACTTAGTATTGATTTCTATACTACTATCAAAATAAAGGTGTTTAGGGTAGCAGTTATACTGGTTTTTTAATTCCTTAAAGAAGCCTTTAATACAGCTATAGAGAGTAGAACCCTCTTTATTAGCTAGATTAAAAGACCACTTATACTGTAATTTTCTATTAATTAAAAAAAGAACTAGAGGCCTCTTATTGTGCAGTATAGGCTCTATTTTAACAGTATCTCCCTCTATAATATCTAAACATCTAGGGGGGTCAGGAATAGCATACTTGCTAGGTCTTCTAACAGCTTTAGCCTGATTGCAAGCTAGGCAGTTAAAATCCTTTTCCTTAATTTTCGAAAAATCAGGGATTTCTTTAGTAATAGAAGCAGTCTTCTTTAGTAAAGGGAGTCCTATATGCCCTAATCTAATATGCTAAGTAGCAGTTAATTCTAGGAGCTTCTTATAGGAAGAAGAAGTAGTAATAGGAGAATTACTACTAGAATTATCATTAAAGCTAGCTTCCTGTTGCTCCCTATCTTGCTAGATCTCTTAAGAACTACGGGCCTCGTTTAAGGGATCTAGATGGCTATTTCCTCCAATATCCAGCAACTTAGGATTTAGACCTTCTAAATCCCTGTTATTAGAAGGAATCTAACTAGGAGCCCGTTTAGGAACTAGGGCTAATGGCTCTATAGCATTATTATTGGTATTATCTTCTTTAAAATTAGATAATTCCTCGATTCAGCTATATTCCTCTAGATTAAAACTAGGCTGTTAAGGGATTTAAACCTCTATAGAATAACTAGCATTATAACTGCTATTATAACTATTGCTAGCTAGAAATCCTATATAAGAGAGATTAGCGTGGTTTTTATATACTCTAGAGGTCTCTTGCCCCTTAAGCTGTAGAAAGAAACCATGCTTTTTGGGATTTAGAAGCCTACAGCAGCTTCTATTAGCTAGAAATAGTTGATTTCTAAGGAGAGTGCCCCCTATTAAATAGTGCTTTAAACTACTAATTAGGTTGGTATCTAAACCTAGGCAATACAGAGCATCCTTTAGAGCTAAAGGCCTGTATTTAGCTGGATTTATACTAATTAGTACCTAGAATACAGCAGTTCCCTGTCCTTTAGGATAAATAGGACCTCCTCCAGTAGCAATAGGCGCGGTTTTACCCTTTTTTATAGGCTTAAAAGTCCTAAAAAATGCCTTATTGTTAACTATATAATAGGTAGAACCTATATTGTATAGTAAGGAGTTTTTAATTATTCCGTTAGAGTAATTAAAAGAAGGGGTATTATTACTAGTAGTACTAGTATCACTAGTAGTAGATTCTATATCTAAGTCGTAAGAATTATCACTACTAGAACTGCTAGAATCATTAGATTCTATAGTATCCTGGTTACTAGTAGATAGGCTATAACAACCTATAGCAAAAGCAGCTTCTCTATCCTTATTCCCAGAATTTTTGTTACTTCTTCTTCGGCCCTTCTACTTCTTCTTATTCTTAGAGGCTTTATCTATATCTTTAGAGGCATTAGAATCGTTAGAATTAGAATCGGAATTCTTCTTCTGATTAGGAGGATTCTTTCCTTAGTTAGCTTTATTATTATTAGAACTATTAGAATTAGAAGCTTTATAACTAAGAGCCTTAGATATAGAGGAGCTTTTATCTCTTTGTTCTTCTAATAAGTCAGCTATAAGGAACTATAAATTTAGCATTTTTACAGATAAACCTTATGCTCTAGCAGCTCTAATAGAATATTGCTGCCTTTTAGCCCAGCTAGAGAAGGTCTTCTTTAAAGCATTAATATAATAATTTACCTAGTTAATAGGATTAATAGCTACACTATAGAGCTGTAATCTAGCTAGTAAATTATTAAATTCAGCATTAAAGGCCTCTAAAGATCCCTTATAGTTCGAAAACGATAAGTTATAATAACTAGTATATAGCGTACTACGTTGTATTTCAGCACTCTGCAAATATTGCCTAACTAGAACGTTATAGGCATCTACAGGGGACTTATGCCAACTTATAGCAGCTTAAGGTCTAGATTAGCAACTATCTCTTATAATCATAAGGATAATAGCTTGCTCTAAATCTACTAACGTACTAGCTATACTAGGATTATTAATAAATTAAGGGAATCCTAGGGCCCTAAATTAAATAGTTAAAGCTTGCTTCTACTGTTCAAAATTTTTAGGGCCTTTTAGCTTAGCAGCCTCTAGAATTAAGTGGACCTTCTTATTTAGCTCTTTTATAGTGCCTTTATTAAAAGTAGGCAGAAAAGTAGCACTATTAGAACTAGAAGGTTTAGGGGCTTTAAAAGAGACTTTAGAAGTCCTAGAAGTAACAGGATCTGCTTTAGAAGACCCTATAGAGAGATTACCTATAGATGTAATTATAGTATCTAATTTACTTAGTAAATCAGCTATATTACCTTTATTTTAGCTTTGTTTTGCTTTACTATACCTAATAAATCTATTTAGGGTCTCTTATTGCTTATCTATTTGAGCTTTTAGGTCAGCTTGTACATTATAGACTTACACTACTCTTTCAGAAGCTAATCTAGCTTCTTTTAGAGCCTTCTTAGCTGTATAATCTTTTTCATTAGAAGAGGAATCTACTAGCTAAGGGGGGGACCTTACTAGACTAGGAAAGCTAGTAGCAGCTGTAGCTAGTGTACTAGAACCACTACCCTGTTTAGGGCTTGTGCTCTTTCCCTTACCTATTCCTTTTAGTGCTATTTTAAGGGTTTAAAAAGTAGCTAATTTAACGCTCTTTTATAGCTAATTATAGCTAAATTACAGTGGAAATAGTAGTAAATAACAGTAATAACTTCTACTAGATATCAATAGATTGCTCTATTATAGGCCTAGAAGTGCCCTATATCTTCAGAAATTATACTAAGATTTTTCTCTAATTTCTTTTGTAACAGGTATAACAGGCTCTAAGGCTGCATTATATCGCGATCTATATGCGCATACAATTTGTATAGCAGACCAGATTAACAAGCGGTTGTAAGGGGCATAAAACATAGTTCTAGCTATTTTTAGCCAAAAAATTCAGGAGATTCTTCTCCAATTAGGTTCCAACAAATTAGTAAAGACCTAGGCACAGCTAATTTAGGGATATCCAGCTAATTCCTACTTCAAAATCCCAACTAGTAGGATTACTACACAAATTAATTCTGCGACTGAAAATATAGAAATATCTGCAACAAGAGCTATTAGGCGTACACTACAAATTGTAGTATAGCTACTAACAAGGGTGCATAGAGTGCACAATATAACAACAACAACAAGCGATGTAGTGCAGCGCTAAGCTTATTTCTTAATAGAAATAATTAATTAGGTAGTGCCTAATAAAACAATTTACAGTGCAAATGTAATATATATAGATGTATATATTTTAATGTTGTACAACAATAGAACCTAGCTATTAAGAATAGCTTCAAAAGTGTGTATATACAGGGTGTATAGAGTGCAGAAGGCACAGGGTGGGCAGAATAAAAACACTAGTATAGTGGCTGGCAATATATATGCAGCAGGTATTAATAGCTTCCAGCAAGCTACTAATAGCAGCAATAGCTACTAGCGCAGGTCTTAATATAGCTTCTAGTGGGTAATACAGTACACAATAGTAGATTTTCAGCGGGCTACCAGCTTGCAGATAGGTCTTCCGGGCTTATAACCTATTGAAAATAATAGGGATTACAGGACTAGATATCTAAGAGGGTAGTAGTCTCTTAGATTTAGCACCTGTAATTGCTCCTAGCAATTATTATATAGTGGAAGCAGCAGCAGCCTAAATTAAGCTGTAGTGTATAGTACTAGATCACGTAGAGGCAATAGATAACTGTAATAGTGGTATCTTTATATTGAGAGCGCTGTAACAAACAAGTTAGTAAGGGTAGGATCTTGAATCTTTCCAGTCCCTTATAGACCTACTAACTATATTAGCGGGCTGTAGTCGCTAGAAGGGGCTTGTAGGCTACTTTATAATTTCCGCAAAAAGATTTACTATATAAAAACAAAAAAAATCGACTTACGGCTATACAAACGAGACGCCTACGTGCACAATTTAACAAATTCCACTAATAACAAGTATCAATAGGGAGATAGAAGAGATAACAGAAGAGAGAGAAGATGAAGAAGCTTCTAGTGTGTAGAAGAGTGTGAATTGCTTGCTTGATTCCTCTAACTTAGGAGGGAGGAAGCAGCCTATATATAGCTAATTCTAAGAGAGGAAGAAAGAGAAGAAGAGAAGGAAAAACAAGAAGGGGGATAGCTAGATACCCGAAAATCCTGTAGCTTATAGAGCGAGAGAATTCCGAGAGATACTGAGTGATCCGTTGCACTGCCTCTATAAGAGGGGCTAATATTGGTGTATATAGAGCTCTATAACAAAGGAAAGATAACAGACTAGATTACCCCTGTTGTATTCTATCCTAGTCTACTACACCTACTTGTTTCCTACACTTAGTTGTTGTAACTAAGTTCCTTTGTTGTGCTACTGTTGGAGTAGTTGTGCTGGTAACAGCTATTGGAGCTGATGTTGCATAAAGCTAGCGATGTTAGTATCGCTGGTGTTGTAGCCACTTTTGGCACTGGTGTTGAAGCTACTTTTGATATACCCCCCTAGATAGGTTGTTGGTTAACAAGCTATCTATTCCTCTTTAGAGTCTTTAAGCTCTTTAAGCTTAATAAGACTTTCTACATCTATAAGACTAAGTTGATTACGGAAGGTAATGAATTTCTAACCAATAAGAGCTTTAGTGAGTCTATTGGCAACTATATCTACTGTTAGTGTATAAGAGAGCTAGAAGAGGCCTTCTTTATAGGCCTAACGAAGCTAACAGTTGTAAACATTAATGTGTTTTAAAGCGGTCTTAATTTAAGGAATATCGAGAGTTACAAGACGAATTGTCTAAAGGTTATTGCATTAGATAACAGGGGGTTAGTTGCTAATATCTAGCTTAAGACCTAATTAGTTAAGAAGCCTAGATATAGAGATTGAGTCTTTTGCTGTTGTAGAAAGAGCTAGAAGCTCTACTTCTGTAGAGGAAGTTGTAACTATAGGTTGCTTAGTTGCTTGCTAACTAATTGCTCTACTAAAGAGACTAAAGAAAGAGCCTTATAACGATTTACAGGTTTCTTTATCGTTAGCGTAAGCAGCATTAGAAGCTACTATAAGCTCTTGTTAGTTGCTATTAGAGAATTAAATAGCAAGAAATCGAGTGAGAAAAAGGTAGATAACTACTCCTACAGCTACTTCGTAGTGATATTTAGAGGGATTCTAAAGGTGCTTAGAGAGTCTAGATACAGCAAGAGCTATATCTAGCCTTGTTATTGTAGAAGGGTAGTTAATAGAACCAATAAGCTTCTAATACTAGTATATCTGTTAAGAAGAGGCTTATTGCTAGTTCCTTTTAAGTTATTGTTCTAGAATTAGGTAGGTTTTCTTGGGTATCTTTCTAGAGAGGAATTCGTTAGCGATTTTCTCTATATAAGAGTCTTATAAAAGCTAGGTCTTTTAAAGCTTTTAATTGCAGATAATTTAAATTCTAAGAAACTACTTTAAATCCCCTAGGATCTTTATCTTGTAACTGTCTTAAAGTCCTTATGCAATTCCTTATGCTTTATCCCTATTTTTAGATTAGAAGATAAGTACAATATTATCTATAAAGTAGAAGATAACTACTGTATCTAAAATTATAATGCAAGGGTCTTCTGTAACTACCTATAGTTGTAGTCTTTAAAGAGTTAAAGAGAGATCTTTCTGCTAGAGATAGAGGGACCTTCTTAGGCTATATAGAGCCCTAAGAAGCAATAAAGCCTATCCTAGTTTCTTAAATCTATTAGAATAATCAATATAAATAGTTTTATCTTAAAGACTATTGGTGAAGGTAGAGACAGCGTCCATTTAGATAGAATTAAGGTCGAATTTCGTTAGAATTGCTATAAGGATTTAAAAGGATCTAGCTGTAAGGGTTGCTGTATAAGTCTCTTTTAAGCTTATAGGTTAAAGGTTTCCTCTTACATAGATTCTAGCTTTAAATTGAGTAAGGTATCTATGCTTATTAAATTTATACTTAAAGACCTAGGTAAGAGGAATTAGCTTGTATCCAGTAGGAAGATCTATAACTAGTGTTAGTTGAAAGGTTCCCTTTTCCTAGTTATCGTTAAATTCCTTTGTTGCTGCCTCTTTAAACTCGTTAACAAATTAGTGTTATTGTAGCTCTTTCTAGTTCCTAGGTTTAGGGGGAAGAGTTCGTTAATAAAGTCTTTCCTTTATGCCTAGTAGGAAGCTACTAGTAAAGGCGAAGTTAGAAGAATTATAGGTAGCTAGTCTTGCTGACCTATAAGGGTTAGTTAGTTGTAGAAGCTGTTAAGGAAAAGACTAAGGCTCTAGACTTAGTGTTAGTAACTGGGAAGGTTCCTATTGTTAAAGAGGTTCCTTATCTATAGAGGGTTCTATAGAGGAAGTAAAGTCTTAGTATTCTTCTGGGTTTAAAATAGGTAGAAGCTGCACTTCTATAAGTGTAGTTAGTTAGAAGTCTTCGAATTTGAAGGTTAATTTAATGTATACTGGAAGCTGTATTTAAACCTCTTATTCTTGCTGAATAGGTTGCTTTTTGTGTAGGTTGTAGAAGGAAGATTCGTTAAAAGTAACGTTTCTTACTCTTCTAATCTCGTTTTTCGTTAGAATCTAGATGCAGAAGATGTTTAAGGAATTGTAACTAACTAGGTAACTAATCTCTATATAGGGTGAAGTTTTAAGTTCTTGTTTAGCTATATTCTTAAGAGCTTCTGTTGTAAGAGAATAAGCTTTATAACTAAAGGCTTTAAGGAAAGAGATATCTAGCTTAAGGAAGCTAGAATATCTAGTATCCTTATTATTTTTAGAAAGCTAAGTGTAGAATACCTAAAAAGGGGTCTTCTAATCTATACCTTATTAAGGGGTTCTATTGTATAAGAACGTTGCTGTTTTCTAGAGTTTAGGCTATAATTTAGAAGGCAAATTCAAGGAAAGCTGTAAGGTTCTAGCTTTAGTAGCTATTATACCCCCTAATCTTTTAGCTTAACTGTTTTAGGCTAAGGTATATAGTGCTGTTAGTTTGTCTTTAATTCCTTGTTACTAGATCTAGGTTGTGTAGTCTTGTTAAAGACCTCTTTTGTTGTCTTAATAGATAATATAGATATTTAGTTGCTACTGTCTCTTTATGTAGTTGTTAAAGACTTCGAGCTTTAAGACTAACTCTTGTTGAGTTAAAGAAAACAAAGGATAATATGTAATTATCTTTGTGAAATTATCCTTAATTAGGAGAGCTAAATTAGAACTGTTATATCCTTGTTCTAGTTTGAAGATATTAATAAAGACTTTCCAGAAGGGTCTAGGACTAGAGCCTAGAGGAGGTTCCCTGTTGATTTTCCTAGTTGCCTTTAAAAGAGAATAAGCTTTACATTCGATTTTTATAAATCTAGTAACCTTAGCTCCTGTAGTTGCTTCTACTAGGTGTTCGAGAGCTTCCTTGTTAGGATGCCCTAATCGTTAATGCTAAAGATCTACTAAAGCTAAAGAAGTTGTTAAAAAGGAACTATTAGGTTGATTGTTGATTTCGTTGAATTTAATGGTTAGTTGCCTATAGTTCCTTGTTGTTTAGAAGAGGTTGCTTAAGTCTTTTATAACCTAACCTGTCTTTAGATTCTAGTTGTATCTAGCTTATAGAAGCTTATCTAGGCTTGCTACATTAGTGTGGAATGTAGGAACGAAGGCAACCTATTGAAGTTGGAAGAGTCCTTTGTTGGTTCTAACAAGAACGCAGCTGTATTCTAGAATAGGAAGGCTTAAATCTCTAGCAAAGATTTATTATAATGTAGTAGCTTCCTTATAATCCAATAACCTATCTAGGTTATTAGTTATATAGATGTTGGAGCTAGAATCGAGAATCTAGGAGTCCCTTAGAGGATAAGGGGTATTGGAATTGCTAAAAGAAGAAGATAGATTAGCAAAGGCAGAACTAATAACTGGATTTAAGGAAGAAGAAGAAGAGAATCCCTTAGGAAGAACATTATTACTAATAGATAGGTTATCTCTTTTTAATGTGTATATTACCTTCTTTATAGACTTATTGTTCTTAAGTTTTTGTTAAATAGATTTAATAGTCTTCTCGTTAGGTTTCCAGTCTTTTAGTCTGTTGTTGCTCACTAAGTAATAACACTTGTTATACTTATAAGGCTTTCTATAGATGCATATAGGATTTAAATTCGAATTTGAATTTAGTGGATTTAGCTGTTTTAAAGAAGAAGGAGTTTTCTAGTCCTAGAAGCTAGCAAAGGATCTGTTGTTGTTAGCCTTTATTTAGCTTTTAAAAAGATCCGCGATTTAGTGGCTATTTAGTATCTTTTCCTTCTAATTAGGCTTATTAGAGATCGATTTATCTCTAATTCTGTTGTGCTAATAGGTTAAAAAGGAAGGGTTAATTTGCTAAACAGCATTAAGGAAGTCTAAAGTTAGCTAAAGATTGTAGGTATCTAGTAGATTAATTTACTGTGCTTCTAAGAGTACCTTCTTATAGAAAGTAACAAATTCCTTTATCTTAGTTCTAGAAGGACTCTTTAATACAGCTTTATATTAAGAGAGTACTTCTTTTTTGTTGTCCTAAGATGTTAGTTTTAATTGTTGTTAAAGAAGAAGGATCTACTTAGCAATATCGTACTTATAGCTAATAGTTTTGTAGTAGTTACTAACTGTTTTAACTATCTATTGTTAGATGCTGTTAAGGGCCTTCTTCTGGTTATAGTAGTCCTAGAGCTTTGTTTAATATTGTATGTAGAGGAACTAAAGAATAGAGAATTTGTAGTCGTTTAAATCTTCTACTACAGTAACCTTTTTGTTAATATCCTTAGGTATTAGTTCTTGTGGCTTAGTTAGTTCCTCTTTATCGTCCTCTGCTGGATTTAGGTAGCTCTAGACTCCTTCGTTTGTTGCGTATTTTTTAATAACTAAAATCCAACGATTCTAGTCTCTTGCTGTACAAAGTTAGTATTAAGCTGTTAATCTGAGCTCTATAGTGGAATCTATAGTGGAAATCTAGGTGTAAATCTAGTAGATTAATCGATAAAGAATCCGTAGTAGAAATCCGTTTTGTGATTAGGGTTGAATTCGCTGTGGAATTCGTTGTTAAATTTAGTGTAGATTTAAGACTAAAAATTAATGTTGTACTTTACTGTTAGATTTAAAACTAATGCCAAAAGAAAATCAAGAAGTTAATTTAAGGGAAATATTCTATTTTTAAAGACGAATTTAGAACAGAAATCGGATTTTAAATTAGAGCAAAATCCGTAGTGAAAATCAGGGCGCTTTTAGTAGCGTAACTGCTTAACTCGTTGTTGAATCGTTGCGAGTGTTATCTCTTCAAAAAGGGGTTAATAACTAACTCCTTCTGCTAACCCTCTAGGGTTAGGGTTAGGGTTAGGGTTAATATTACGTGATTAATATTAAAGAGGTTGTTATTGTAGTAGATAACGGAGAAAATGTTATCGTTGTTAATAACGAGAAAAGATGTTATTGTTGTTAATAACGAGAAATTTGTTATCGTTGTTAATAACAGGGAAATTATGTAGTATAGTGCGAGGCACGTAACCGTGTAATAAAAAGAGTGTTATTAAAGATACTAGGTATCTATAATAACAGAATAATGTAAATAGCTTTAGGGAGCTAAAGAAGATAACAGAGTTATTGAAAAGGTAAAGATGCTAAAGAAGGGCAAACTAGGCTTATAACTATCAATAGGGAGATAGAAGAGATAACAGAAGAGAGAGAAGATAAAGAAGCTTCTAGTGTGTAGAAGAGTGTAAATTGCTTGCTTAATTCCTCTAACTTAGGAGGGAGGAAGCGGCCTATATATAGCTAATTCTAAGAGAGGAAGAAAGAGAAGAAGAGAAGGAAAAACAAGAAGGGAGATAGCTAGATACCCGAAAATCCTGCAGCTTGTAGAGCAAGAGAATTCCGAGAGATACTGAGTAATCCGTTGCACTGCCTCTATAAGAGGGGCTAATATTGGTGTGTGTAGAGCTCTATAACAAAGGAAAGATAACAGACTAGATTACCCCTGTTGTATTTTATCCTAGTCCACTACACCTACTTGTTTCCCACACTTAGTTGTTGTAACTAAGTTCCTTTGTTGTGCTACTGTTAGAGTAGTTGTGCTAGTAACAGCTGTTGGAGCTGATGTTGCATGAAGCTGGCGATGTTGGTATCGCTGGTGTTGTGGCCACTTTTGGCACTAGTGTTGAAGCTACTTTTGATAACAAGCAACCCTTATAAGCAACTCTATCCAACAATTATATTATTAGAAAGCCCTGATTCTTAGCTTTTAAATGGTATACTTCTTGAATTTCTACTATTGCTAGTTGTGGAGAAAATCGCTGTTAAAATTAACTATAGGTTAGGCAACTTTGCCTTAGTCGATTCTAGATGTTTCGCATCTAGTAACAGCGATATCTCTACCAAAAATCAACGTAACAAGACCTAATGAGGGTCACGTAATAGAGCAACTAGTAGGCATAAAAATAGGCTATATAGGGTAGCTTATTTTTAACAAGACGGCCACTTCCTCCAATATCCAGCAACTCAGGATTTAGACCTTCTAAATCCCCGTTATTAGAAGGAATCTGACTAGGAGCCCGTTTAGGAACTAGGGCTAATGGCTCTATAGCATCGTTATTGGTATTATCTGCTTCTTCTTCTTTAAAGTCAGATAATTCCTCGATTCGGCTATATTCCTCTGGATTAAAACCAGGCTGTTGAGGGATTTAAACCTCTATAGGATAACTAGCATTATAACCGCCATTATAACTATTGCTAGCTAGAAATCCCATATAAGAGAGATTAGCGTGGTTTTTACACACTCTAGGGGTCTCTTGCCCCTTAAGCTGTAAGAAAAAACTATACTTTTTGGGATTTAGAAGCCTACAGCAGCTTCTATTAGCTAGAAATAGCTGATTTCTAAGGAGAGTGCCCTCTATTAAATAGTGCTTTAAACCACTAATTAGGTTAGTATCTAAACCTGGGCAATATAGAGCATCCTTTAGAGCTAAAGGCCTATATTTAGCTGGATTTATACTAACTAGTACCTGGAATACAGCAGTTCCCTGTCCTTTAGGATAAATAGGACCTCCTCTAGTAGCAATAGGCGCGGTTTTACCCTTTTTTATAGGCTTAAAAGTCCTAAAAAATGCCTTATTGTTAACTATATAACAGGTAGAACCTGTATTATATAGTAAGGAGTTTTTAATTATTCTATTAGAATAGTTAAAAGAAGGGGTATTATTACTAGTAGTACTAGTATCACTAGTAGTAGATTCTGTATCTGAATCGTAAGAATCATCACTACTAGAACTGCTAGATTCACTATTAGAATCTATAGTATCCTGGTTGCTAGTAGATAGGTTATAACAACCTATAGCAAAAGCAGCTTCTCCATCCTTATTCCTAGAGTTTTTGTTACTTCTTCTTCAGCCCTTCTACTTCTTCTTATTCTTAGAGGCTTTATCTGTATCTTTAGAGGCATTAGAATCGTTAGAATTAGAATCGGAATTCTTCTTCTGATTAGGAGGATTCTTTCCTTAGTTAGCTTTATTATTATTAGAACTATTAGAATTAAAAGCTTTATAACTAAGAGCCTTAGATATAGAGGAGCTTTTATCTCTTTGTTCTTCTAATAAGTTAGCTATAAGGAACTGTAAATTTAGCATTTTTACAGATAGACCTTGTGCTCTAGCAGCTCTAATAGAATATCGCTGCCTTTTAGCCTAGCTAGAGAAGGTCTTCTTTAAAGCATTAATATAATGATTTACCTAGTCAATAGAATCGATAGCTACACTATAGAGCTGTAATCTAGCTAGTAAATTATTAAATTCAGCATTAAAGGCCTCTAAAGATCCCTTATAGTTCGAAAACGATAAGTTATAATAACTAGCATATAGCGTACTACGTTGTATTTTAGCACTCTATAAATATTGCCTAACTAGAACGTTATAGGCATCTACAGAGGACTTATGCCAGCTTATAGCAGCTTAAGGTCTAGATTAGCAACTATCTCTTATAATTATAAGGATAATAGCTTGTTCTAAATCTACTAAAGTACTAGCTATACTAGGATTATTAATAAATTAAGGGAATCCTAGTGCCCTAAATTAAATAGTTAAAGCTTGCTTTTACTGTTTAAAATTTTTAGGGCCTTTTAGCTTAGCAGCCTCTAGAATTAAGTGGACCTTCTTATTTAACTCTTTTATAGTGCCTTTATTAAAAGTAGGCAGAAAAGTAGCACTATTAGAGGAACTAGAAGGTTTAGGAACTTTAAAAGAGACTTTAGAAGTCTTAGAAGTAACAGGATCTGCTTTAGGAGACCCTATAGAGAGTTTACCTATAGATATAATTATAGTATCTAATTTACTTAGTAAATTAGCTATATTACCTTCATTTTGGCTTTATTTTGCTTCACTATACCTAATAAATCTATTTAGGGTCTCTTGTTACTTATCCATTTAAGCTTTCAGATTAGCTTGAATATTATAGACTTACACTACTCTTTCAGAAGCTAATCTAGCTTCTTTTAGAGCCTTCTTAGCTGTACGATCTTCTTCATTAGAAGAGGAATCTACTGGCTGAGGGGGGGATCTAGCTGGACCAGGAAAGCTAGTAGCAGCAGCTATAGCTGGTGTACTAGAACCACTACCCCATTCAGGGCTTGTGCTCTTTCCCTTGCCTGTTCCTTTTAGTGCCATTTTAAAGGATTTTTAATAGCTAATTTAACGCTCTTTATAGCTAATTATAGCTAAATTACAGTGAAAATAGTAGTAAATAACAGTAATAACCTCTACTAGATATTAATAGATTGCTCTATTATAGGCCTAGAAGTGCCCTATATCTTTAGAAATTATACTGAGATTTTTCTCCAATTTCTTTTGTAACAGCTATAACGGGCTCTAAAGGCTGCGTTGTATCGCAATCTGTATGCACATACAATTTGTATAGCAGACTAGATTAATAAGCGGTTGCGAGGGGCACAAAACATAGGTCCTAGCTATTTTTAGCTAAAAAATTCAGGAGATTCTTCTCTAATTAGGTTCCAATAAATTAGTGGAGACCTAGGCACAGCCAATTTAGGGATATCTAGCTAATTCCCACTTCAAAATCCTAACTAGTGGGATTACTACATAAATTAATTCTGCGACTGAAAACACAGGAATATCTACAACAAGAGCTGTTAGGCGTGCACTACAAATTGTAGTATAGCTACTAATAGAGGTGCACAGGGTGCACAATATAACAACAACAAGCGATGCAGTGCAGCGCTAAGCTTATTTCTTAATAGAAATAATTGATTAGGCAGTGCCTAATAAAACGATTTATAGTGCAAATGTAATGTGTACAGATGTGTATATTTTAATGTTGTGCAACAATAGAACCTAGCTATTAAGAATAGCTTTAAAAGTGTGTATGCATAGGGTGTATAGAGTGCAGGAGGCATAGAGTGAGCAGAATGAAAACACCAGTATAGTAGCTAGCGATGTATATGCAGCAGGTATTAATAGCTTCTAGCAAGCTACTAATAGCAGCGATAGCTGCTAGCGCAGGTCTTAATATAGCTTCTAGTAGGTAATACAGTACACAATAGTAGATTTTCAGCGGGCTAACAGCTTGTAGATAGGTCTTCTAGGCTTATAACCTATTGAAAATAATAGGGATTACAGGACTAGATATCTAAGAGGGTAGTGGTCTCTTAGATTTAGCACCTGTAATTGCTCCTAGCAATTATTACGTAGTAGAAGCAGCAGCGGCCTAAATCAAGCTGTAGTGTATAGTACTAGATCACGTAGAGGCAATAGATAACTGTAATAGTAGTATCTTTATATTAAGAGCGCTGTAATAAACTTAGTAAGAGTAGGATCTTAAATCTTTCTAGTCCCTTATAGACCTACTAACTACATTAGCGAGCTGTAGTCGCTAGAAGGGGCTTGTAGGCCACTTTATAATTTCCGCAAAAAGATTTACTATATAAAAACAAAAAAATCGACTTACGGCTATACAAACGAGATACCTATATACACAATTTAACAAATTCCACTAATAACAAGCAACCCTTATAAGCAACTCTATCCAACAATTATACTATTAGATAGCCCTAATTCTTAGCTTTCGAATAGTATACTTCTTAAATTTCTACCATTACTAGTTGTAGAGAAAATCGCAGTTAAAGTTAACTATAGGTTAGGCAACTTTACCTTAGTTAAATCTAGATGTTTGGATCTAGTAACAACGATATCTCTACTAAAAATCAACGTAACAAGACCTAATGAGGGTCACGTGATAGAGCAACTAGTAGGCATAAAAATAGGCTATACAGGGTAGCTTATTTTTAACACTAACCTAGTAGCTGCTGCTAACTAGCGTTTATAATAAGAACTATAATTATAGAGAGGAAGAGAGAAAGAGAGAAGGAACTAGAAGCCTCTTTATACCCCTATACTATATATCTAGGGGTAGGTCTATCCCCTTAGGAGCCCCTTTTAGTATATACTCTATAGCTAAGGTCCTCTCTCTAGGGCCTAGTGAAGCCCGGCTAACCTCTAGACGAATACAGCTTGCTTCTATCCCTTTACCTACATAGACCTCTGTCCCTCTCCTGCTGTCCTCTCTCTACTGAAAGACCCGAGCCTAAGGCTCGAGTCTATAACAATAACGCTCTATTAAGCAAAAAGGAGCTTTAGAAGACTAAGCTAAAAGGAAAAGAAAGAAAGCTAAGGAAGATAGCTCTATAGATGTAAAAGTATAGCTTTTTATGCAATTATTTAAAGATATTTTTTAGAAAAAGATTAGAGTTAGCTTATAAGACCTATACTAACTAATGCCTACACTTACAAAAGCAATAGAGAATAAATACCTAATGTAAGTAAATAGTATTAATAAAGTCTATTATATTAATAGAATAAGTGCTAAAGTTATACCTCTATATTCTATTCTAATGAAGAGGCAAAGAGTTAAAGAGTAGGAAGATTAATTAATTAATGTTATTAAGATAATATCTACTATAGTTAAAGAGGCAATAGAAGACAATAAAGAAGATATTGCTAATAAATATATAAAATAACTGCCTAGTAGCGTCTAGAAGGATTTATAGAACGTTATATAAGAATATATAGGAAATTATATTAAAGAGGAGAAGTTTATTGTAAACCTATAGGTAAACGCACTTTATATTAAAGGATTAAATAGTATTCTAAAGCTAAAAGCAATTATAAGCTATTTATAGAACTTACTTTACCTTTAAGTATAACTTAAAAGCCTAAACTCTTTACTTATTAATAGTCTTATAGATTATAGTTTGTAAGAGAATATTATTACTAAGGATCTTATTAAAGAGCTTAATTTAAAAATAACTCTAATAAAGTAAGAGACTACTACTATATCTTTTATATTGTATAAGCTTATAATGTTAAAAGAGGTAATAATAAAGCTGTATCTTAGAAACGTTTAAACACTAATTTGCTTTTATATTGCACTAAAGTCTTTATATATACAATTAATCCTTAAAATGCCTTTTATATATATAGCTAAAGTTACCTTTAAGTATAGTAATAAAGGAGGCAAGCTCCTCTTAAAGTGCTGTTTCAGTAATATTGTATTAGTCTTAAGGGTCGCTAGGAGTGTTAAATAGGAGACTGCAATGGACAAAGCAACAGCCGCTAGCGTTAATCCGATCTTAATTAATGAGTCATCTAAGGATTTAGTCCACGATTAAATGGTTAAAGAGGGTCTTAAAGCTGAGTTGGATTTTATCGACCTGCAGCTCAACGTCAATGAGATCCAGCCGCGCGACGGAGTATACTACACTCCTAGGACTCAGCGAATTGTGGATTTCCTTTCGACGTTGCAAAGACCATCTGATCTGGACAAGAGCAAGTATAAGCAGCTTCGCATGAAGACTGCGGAGATTGTTGGATTTATATGCAGCACTAATAGGAGGAAACCTTTAGAAGCAAAGGTGATAAAGATTCTAGAGTAAATAGAGTGCAAGAATGTTTTTAAGGTTAGATCCTTTCTTAGGCTTATAGGCTGTTATTGCATCTAGGTATAGTATTACTCTATAAAAGCTAAGCCTCTTATAATCTTACTTAAGAAGAGTGCTAAGTAGACTTAAGGACTAGACTAAAAGAACGCTATAGAGGTCCTTAAGTATACAATAATAACTACACTAGTTCTTATAACAATTAATCTTAGTCTAAACGCTAGAGAAATTATATTAATAGTTAATATAAGCTTAAAAGAATAGAGAGCAGTTTTAATGTAAATTGTTAATAGGTAATAATACCTTATACAATATAAAAGTAGATATTAGAGCAATTTAGAAATTAAGTATAATAGAATAAAGCAGGAATATAGAGCTATTGTTTATACATTAAGAAGGCTATAAATTTATCTCTATAGAGTTCCCTTTACTCTAGAGACTAATTCTTAGGTGCTTGTACATTAGCTTAATAGCGCTGTTAATAACGTTCCTAGCGCGCTTGTTACACAATAGATTAGCTATATTATGCTGTTTGATTTTACCGCTAGGCATATTCCAGGAGAAAAGAACAAGATAGCTGATGCTTTGTTGCGTAAAGAAGGCAGACCTTCTGATGCATTGGATCGAGCAGCTAAAGGGGACATTAAAGACGTATTCCCTGAACGAGGTGACCGTCTGAAGATATATATTAGTGCAATAGGAGCAAAATGTACTGTTTTCTTTGCTAAAGAACAAGATCAAAAGGGCTTTACAGCGCTCTTAACGGTTGGCAAGCGTATAATAGAAATATCCGCGAGGATAAGCTATTTTAGTTAGGACGAAGACGAAGTTTTCGACGTCCGATTCTAGCGCGACCTTACGCAAGAGGGAGCCTTCTCTTGCAGTGCTATTAACGAACTAAGCCTTAAGATTCTAATTGCGAAAGAGGTTAACAAATAAATGCTTGTACAACTTTAGGAGAATTAATTTATTGCTGCTGTCCGGTTTAATAGCGATCCTATTATCTATAATAGAACTATTAAAGCAGCAATAGCAGCAAGGGAATAGCGTTTGCATCCTTTAACACAGATAAGTAAGCTTAGCTAGGCTCTTGTGCATTATAAGCTACTCCTTTTTACACAAAAGAAGTCTTTAATTATAACATTTAAGGTACTGCTACAGCTTACAACTAATTTATAAAGCTCTTTATTATTACTACTACTAGATAATTTAGAGGTTTCTACTAGAATTTCTAGTATACTGTAAGATCTTGCGCAAAAAGATTAAATAGAATCTTATAGTAAAAACTAGCTTCTATAACAATTATAGAACTTAAAGCATTAGCTGCTGTCTTTACGTTTTATAGAACTATTAGTGCAAGAGTAGAAATCTAGGCAAAGGGATAAAGAGATTATAAGAATAGCAAAATAAGCGCTTAAAGCTAAAGAATACTATACTATAAAGGATTAAATAGAAGCATTAGCTTAAAGATATATTACTAAACAGCCTATAATAGCCTATAATCTTATTACTAATATAAACCTTAGTGTTATACTGCTAGCTCTCTTCTATTCTAGCGCTTAGCAAAAGATAATTAAGGTAAATAAAAAACACTAATTAATTACATCTAGAGCAACTAAATAAAGTGTAAATCGCTAAGAAAGAGTTACTTATTATAAAGGAAAGCGCCTAGCTGTAAGGACGCTATTACTAATAAGAGAGACGCTACTATATACACTAAAGACGCTAAAGCTGTTATAGGAGATAAGAGGATTAGGACTTTAGGATTAAGGGAATTAGCTAGAGGGTTAAGTTACTTATAAGTCTTGCTTTTATTGAAAATAATAGGGATTACAGGACTAGATATCTAAGAGGGTAGTGGTCTCTTAGATTTAGCACCTGTAATTGCTCCTAGCAATTATTACGTAGTGGAAGCAGCAGCGGCCTAAATCAAGCTGTAGTGTATAGTACTAGATCACGTAGAGGTAATAGATAACTGTAATAGTGGTATCTTTATATTAAGAGCGCTGTAACGAACTTAGTGAGGGTAGGATCTCGAATCTTTCTAGTCCTTTATAGACCTACTAACTATATTAGCAGGCTGTAGTCGCTAGAAGGGGCTTGTAGGCTACTTTATAATTTCCGCAAAAAGATTTACTATATAAAAACAAAAAAATCGACTTACAGCTATATAAACGAGACGCCTATATACACAATTTAACAAATTCCACTAATAACAAGCAACCCTTATAAGCAACTCTATCCAACAACTATACCATTAAATAGCCCTAATTCTTAGCTTTTAAATAGTATACTTCTTAAATTTCTACTATTGCTAGTTGTAGAGAAAACTGCTGTTAAAGTTAACTATAGGTTAGGCAACTTTACCTTAGTTAATTCTAGATGTTTTGCATCTAGTAATAGCGATATCTCTACTAAAAATTAACGTAACAAGACCTAGTTAGGGTTACGTAATAGAGCAACTAACAGGCAACTAGCAAGCATAAAAATAGGCTATATAGAGTAGCTTATTTTTAACACTCCCTCTAGAAATATAAGAAGTAACTAGTTCTATAAGCAACTTAGCTCCTTTAAAGGATATCTAAGTTAGAATTAACTAACGAAATACAGTACTAATAACAGAACTAAATAACATAACTAATTCCAGCAATTCTAGGGTAGTTATAGTTAAATATAACTAGTTGTTGTTAATTGTTTTTGTTGTTTTCGATTTTTAACTGTTTTTCGTTGCTTTTCGATTTTTTGAGTGTTTTTATTGCTTTTATAAGCTAGCTAGAAAGCTCTAGTAACTTAATGAATTGTTAATGCTTTTAAATAGCAAGAGGCTTAGTTAGGCTATCTGCTAGCATTTAATTTGTATTAATATAACTAACCTTAGCTATACCTTTACGAATCTTTTCCCTAATGTAATTAAACTTCAAAAGGGTATGCTTAGTTCTACTATACAACGTTAAGTTGTAAGCAGTAACTATAGCGCCTTAATTATTACACCTAATAGAAATAGGAGGGGTTAAAGGCAGCTTTATCTCCTTAAAAAGGCTGTAGAGCCACTTTAATTCCCTTATAGCTTTAGATAATGCATTAGATTCTGCTTCTAATGTAGAAAGAGCAATAGTACTAGCTTTCTTTAATTTCTAGCTAATAGGTCCACTAGCTAGCTTATATAGATAAGCATAGGTTGATTTAGAAGAGGTTTTATCACCAGCAAAATCGCTATTGCAATAACTAAGGAGGGTCTTAAGTACTTCTTTAGAGCTAGAAGCTTTAGAAGAAGACCCTATAGAGTGTAGACTAGAATGCTTATAAATAATAGCAAAGCTTCTAGTACTACTTAAGTACCTTAGGAGGTGCTTAGAGGCGTTTAGGTGCTCTATATAGGGCTTAGCTAGGAAGATTAATAGCCACTAAACAGAAAAAGCAATATTAGCCCTAGTTAGCAACATTAGGTACATTATAGTGTCTATTATGCTTTAATAAAGCTTATAATCGGATTTTAAGAGGAGTTTTGTAACTAGTTGCTTTAGAATTCCCAGCTGTATAGAGATAGAAGCTAGCTTAGCATCTAGCATTTTGAATCTCTCTAGGGCTTCAAGAATATATTAAGATTAATGGATTTTAATAGACCTTTTAGACCTATTACGGGTGATTTAAACGCCTAGAAAGAATTCTGCTAGTCCCCTATCTTCTATTGGATAAGCTTAATTTAGTAGCTTTTTAAGCTTATTAATATATTGTAAATTAGGCCTAATTAGAAGACAGTTGTCTACATAAGTAGCAATATATGTAGATATAGCTGGGTTATAAAAGACTGCTGGGTCTAATATAAGAGGTTTAAATCTATGCTTTTGAAGTAATTCTGTTAGAATTTGCTGCTATTCTCTAGGACTTTGCTTTAGACTATAGAGGGATTTTTCTAGCTTAATTACTTGCTCTTTAAAGGGCTTGTAATTACAGCTTTTTAGTAGCTTAGCTACTAATAGCAATGCTTGCTCTGCAAATTCAACGAATCTATCTAGGATTTCTATATAAATAGCTTCTTTTAGCTTGCTATTTAAAAACGCTCCTATAAAATCAATTTACTCGACTTCTTAGTTATTAAAAGCTGCAAGAGCTAATAATATACGCCAGCTAGGAGGAATACTAGTTGCAGCAAAGGTCTCTAGATAGTCTTAACCTTCTATTTACATAAATCCCTTAGTAACAAGGCGGGCCTTATATTTTATAGGATTATTTTCTTTATCCTTTTTTAGCCTATAAATAAGCCTATTCTTTAGAACTCTTTAGCCCTTAGGTACTTAGTCTTTCCCTATAAATTTAAAGGTTCCAGCAGCTAATAGCTGCTTAAATTCGCTATAGGTAGCTTCTATCTAATGCTGCTTAGCAGAGCTTTTTAGGGCTTGCTTCTACGTATTAGGAAGTTCATCCTTACTATTAGAAGTAATAGCTGCTTTAGTCCTAGCCTTAAAGCATAGATCCTTAATTAAGGAAAATATGTCTCCATCTAAATCTATAGCATCAGCATCAGTAGATTCAGCTTCAGCTTCTATAGGTTCTATATTAGCCTGAGGGGCTTCTATAGATATAGGGGCTTTAGGGGCCTCTACAGCTTCTATAGGGTTGCTTGGTAGAAGAGCTTGATTTTCTACAGGTTCTAGTGGATAATTCGGCACATCTAGATGACTAAGATAAGGATACTTAGGAGTATAATTATCCACTAATTGCTGCTAGTTATTGATTTCTCCCTCTAAAGGATTATCCACAATAGAACCAATAGGGACCTTAGGGATGCCCTATGAAATAGGACCTATTCCTTCTATAATTTTAACGAAGCTAGTCTTTATAACAGCTCGTTTAGAGGGGATATATATTAGATATACATTAGAACCTAGTGTAGCTAAAAGTCTACAAGGAATAGTTCTTTTAGCTAGCTTCTACAACCTAGATCGTTATTCTAAAGGAATTAGAACTTCACAATAGGAGCCTATAGCCCTTATTTTAGTAAAATTAGGCTTATAGGTCTTAGAAGGCTCTAAATTAGCTAGATATAGCTGTTTAGGACTTAGTGGTTTAGTACTATTCGCAGTAGTATTAACTAAATCTACTATAGCAGAAAGGATGTAAGACTATAGATACAGAGGTAATTGTAACTACTGTAGGGTAGCACGCAAACGGTTTAGAAGTACCCTTATAGCTCTCTTTATTAGCCTATTCTATTTGTAAATATAGGGGCAAGAGGTACTAAAGTAAATACCCTTAGAAGATAGCTAAGCTTACAACCTAGTATTAATTTCTGTACTACTATTAAAGTAAAGGTGTTTAGGGTAGCAGTTATACTAGTTTTTTAATTCCTTAAAGAAGCTTCTAATATAGCTATAAAGGGTAGAACCCTCTTTATTAGCTAGATTAAAAGACCACTTATACCGTAATTTTCTATTAATTAGAAATAGAACTAGGGGCCTTTTATTGTGCAGTATAGGCTCTATTTTAACAGTATCTCCCTCTATAATATCTAAACATCTAGGGGGGTTAGGAATAGCATGCTTACTAGGTCTTCTAACAGCTTTAGCTTAATTGTAAGCTAGGCAGTTAAAATCCTTTTCCTTAATTTTCGAAAAATCAGGGATTCCTTTAGTAATAGAAGCAGTCTTCTTTAGTAAAGGGAGTCCTATATGCCCTAATCTAACGTGCTAAGTAGCAGCTAATTCTAGGAGCTTCTTATAGGAAGAAGAAGCTATAGGGTTACTAGAATTATCATTAGAGCTAGCTTTCTATTGCTCCCTATCTTGCTAGATCTCTTAAGAACTACGGGCCTCGTTTAAGGGATCTAGATGGCCACTTCCTCCAATATCCAGCAACTTAGGATTTAGACCTTCTAAATCCCCGTTATTAGAAGGAATCTAACTAGGAGCCCGTTTAGGAACTAGAGCTAATGGCTCTATAGCATCGTTATTAGTATTATCTTCTTCTTTAAAGTTAGATAATTCCTCGATTCGGCTATATTCCTCTGGATTAAAACCAGGCTGTTAAGGGATTTAAACCTCTATAGGATAACTAGTATTATAATTGCTATTATAACTACTAAATCCCATAAAAGAGAGATTTGCGTGGTTTTTACACACTCTAGGGGTCTCTTGCCCCTTAAGCTGTAAGAAGAAACTATGCTTTTTGGGATTTAGAAGCCTACAGCAGCTTCTATTAGCTAGAAATAGCTAATTTCTAAGGAGAGTGCTCCCTATTAAATAGTGCTTTAGACCACTAATTAGGTTGGTATCTAAACCTAGGCAATATAGAGCATCCTTTAGAGCTAAAGGCCTGTATTTAGCTGGATTTGTACTAACTAGTACTTAAAGTACAGTAGTTCCCTGTCCTTTAGGATAAATAGGACCTCCTCTAGTAGCAATAGGCGCGGTTTTACCCTTTTTTATAGGCTTAAAAGTCCTAAAAAATGCCTTATTGTTAACTATATAACAGGTAGAACCTGTATTGTATAGTAAGGAGTTTTTAATTATTCCATTAGAATAGTTAAAAGAAGGGGTATTATTACTAGTAGTACTAGTATTACTAGTAGTAGATTCTATATCTAAATTGTAAGAATCATCACTACTAGAACTGCTAGATTCACTATCGGAATCTATAGTATCCTAGTTGCTAGTAGATAGGTTATAACAACCTATAGCAAAAGCAGCTTCTTTATCCTTATTCCTAGAATTTTTGTTACTTCTTCTTCGGCCCTTCTACTTCTTCTTATTCTTAGAGGCTTTATCTTAATCTTTTTCTTTAGAGGCATTAGAATTATTAGAATTAGAATCGGAATTCTTCTTCTAGTTAGAAGGATTCTTTCCTTAATTAGCCTTATTATTAGAACCATTAGAATTAGAAGCTTTATAACTAAGAGCCTTAGATATAGAGGAGCTTTTATCTCTTTATTCTTCTAATAAATTAGCTATAAGGAACTGTAAATTTAGCATTTTTATAGATAGACCTTATGCTCTAGCAGCTCTAATAGAATATTGCTGCCTTTTAGCCTAGCTAGGGAAGGTCTTCTTTAAAGCATTAATATAATAATTTACCTAGTCAATAGGATTAATAGCTACACTATAGAGTTGTAATCTAGCTAGTAAATTATTAAATTCAGCATTAAAGGCCTCTAAAGATCCCTTATAGTTCGAAAACGATAAGTTGTAATAACTAGCATATAGTGTACTACATTGTATTTTAGCACTCTGCGAATACTGCCTAACTAGAACGTTATAGGTATCTATAGGGGACTTATGCTAGCTTATAGCAGCTTAAGGTCTAGATTGGCAACTATCTCTTATAATTATAAGGATAATAGCTTGCTCTAAATCTACTAATGTACTAGCTATACTAGGATTATTAATAAATTAAGGGAATCCTAGTACCCTAAATTAAATAGTTAAAGCTTACTTCCACTATTTAAAATTTTTAGGGCCTTTTAGCTTAGCAGCCTCTAGAATAGAGTAGACCTTCTTATTTAACTCTTTTATAGTGCCTTTATTAAAAGTAGGCAGAAAAGTAGCACTATTAGAGGAACTAGAAGGTTTAGGGGCTTTAAAAGAGACTTTAGAAGCTCTTTTAGAAGTAATAGGATCTACTACCTTAAAGGGAGACCCTATAGAGAGATTACCTATAGATGTAATTATAGTATCTAATTTACTTAGTAAATCAGCTATATTACCTTCATTTTGGCTTTGTTTTGCTTCACTATACCTAATAAATCTATTTAGGGTCTCTTGTTGCTTATCTATTTAAGCTTTTAGATTAGCTTATATATTATAGACTTACACTACTCTTTTAGAAGCTAATCTAGCTTCTTTTAGAGCCTTCTTAGCTGTATAATCTTCTTTATTAGAAGAGGAATCTACAAGCTAAAGGGGGGATCTAGCTGGACTAGGAAAGCTAGTAGCAGCAGCTGGATTAGCTGGTGTACTAGAACTACTACCCCGTTCAAGGCTTATGCTCTTTCCCTTGCCTATTCCTTTTGGTGCCATTTTAAGGGTTTTAATAGCTTATAACGCTTTTTATAGCTAATTATAGCCTAATTTACAGTGGAAATAGTAGTAAATAATAGTAATAATTCTTACTAAATATAGGCTAGAAATGCCCTATATCTTTAGAAATTATACTGAGATTTTTCTCCAATTTCTTTCGTAACAGATATAACGGGCTCTAAAGGCTGCATTGTATCGCGATCTATATACGCATACAATTTGTATAGCAGATCAGATTGATAAGCGGTCGCAAGGGGCATAAAACACAGGTCCTAGCTATTTTCGGCCAAAAAATTCAGGAGATTCTTCTCTAATAAGGTTCTAATAAATTAGTAGAGACCTAGGCACAGCTAATTTAGGGATATCTAGCTAATTCCCACTTTAAAATCCTAACTAGTAGGATTACTACACAAATTAATTCTGTGACCGAAAACACAGGAATATCTACAACAAGAGCTATTAGGCGTGCACTACAAATTGTAGTATAGCCACTAACAAGGGTGCATAGGGTGCACAATATAACAACAACAACGAGCAATGCAGTGTAGCGCTAAGCTTATTTCTGGATAGAAATAATTAATTAGGCAGTGCCTAATAAAACGATTTACAGTGCAAATGTAATATGTATAGATGTATATATTTTAATGTTGCGCAACAATAGAACCTAGCTATTAAGAATAGCTTTAAAAGTGTGTATACACAGGGTGCATAGAGTGCAGGAGGCATAGGGTGGGCAGAATGTAAACACTAGTATAGTGGCTGGCGATGTATGTGCAGCAGGTATTAATAGCTTCCAGCAAGCTACTAATTTTCTGGCAGCAATAGCTACTAGCGTAGGTCTTAATATAGCTTCTAGTGGGTAATATAGTACATAATAGTAGATTTCAGCGGGCTAACAGCTTGCAGATAGGTCTTCCGGGCTCATAACCTATTGAAAATAATAGGGATTACAGGACTAGATATCTAAGAGGGTAGTGGTCTCTTAGATTTAGCACCTATAATTGCTCCTAGCAATTATCACGTAGTGGAAGCAGCAGCGGCCTAAATCAAGCTGTAGTATATAGTATAGATCACGTAGAGGCAATAGATAACTGTAATAGTAGTATCTTTATATTAAGAGTGCTGTAACAAACTTAATAAGGGTAGAATCTTAAATCTTTCTAGTCCCTTATAGACCTACTAACTATATTAGCGGGCTGTAGTCGCTAGAAGGGGCTTATAGGCCACTTTATAATTTCCGCAAAAAGATTTACTATATAAAAACAAAAAAAATCAACTTATAGCTATACAAACGAGACGCTTATATGCACAATTTAACAAATTCTACTAATAACAAGCAACCCTTATAAGCAACTCTATCTAACAATTATACTATTAGATAGCCCTAATTCTTAGCTTTTAAATAGTATACTTCTTGAATTTCTACTATTGCTAGTTGTAGAGAAAATCGCTGTTAAAGTTGACTATAGGTTAGGCAACTTTGCTTTAGTCGATTCTAGATGTTTTGCATCTAGTAATAGCGATATCTCTACTAAAAATCAACGTAACAAGACCTAGTTAGGGTCATGTGATAGAGCAACTAACAGGCAACTAGCAAGCATAAAAATAGGCTATACAGGGTAGCTTATTTTTAACAGCTTTATAAGCTTATTTGTGACTAGGGAGGTATTATGTTGCAGTAGGGTTACCCCTTTGCGCTCTTATATTAGCTTTACAAGGGATGCTATATGCAGATTTTCTCTATAAGAGTGTATATCGCCTAGATATATAGATAGTTTAAGTAAGCAAGCGCGTAAGCAGCTTTTGCTGGTTCTTTTTTTTAGCCTTTATCTCTTTTAATTAATTAATATCTTTTAACCTATTTTTATTTACAATACTTAATACTTTAGAAACATTACTTTACTACTGCTAATGCTTTCCCTAACTCTTTAATACGTTTAGCTCCTTTTGCGCATATATATCTTCTAAGCTACAATTAATATTTTATTTCCGCCTTTATTAATTATTTAATCTTCTTGCCTACTATCGTTTAGTAGCACGCACTAATAAATATCTCGCTCTCTGCCGATCCTCTTCGATCTTAACGTGCACTACATCATTACCTGCTTTAGTGTAGGCTGCATAGTTATTTGGGGGTTTAGTTTTAAGACAACAAAATACCTATTTATCCTTCTTAATATAGATGCTTTATTGTTTAGTTAGGTATCTTCTAATTAATCTTATTAGCAATAGCTTATATAATATACCTTACACTTAATATAGCAACTATAGGATTACTTAAACGTTAAAGAACAAATTTAAACTACACTTTTGCAACTAAGTTATAACTAACAACTCTATTAATTAGTCTTATAACTACTATAAAGGTACTAATAGAGTTATAATAGTCTTGCGTATAATAGCAGTAAATAAGCTTAGTTTTATAAATAGATATATAGTTATTAAAAAAGCTAAAACTATAGGCTTTAACCTTAGCTACCTCTAGGAAGATACTATAAAGCGTTTTATCTTAAAATATTACTTATAAACAACTAATAGTAGAATTTCTATTCTAAAGGAGCTTAATGCCTAAAAATTTACCTTAAGCAATTATAATTAAGTAATTAAATAGTTAATAGAGGTTAATAGATAAATGCTTATATAACTTTAGAAGAATTAATTTATTGCTAGTATTTAGTTTAATAGTAATCCTATTATCTATAATAGAACTATTAAAGTAGCAATAGCAGTAAGGGAACAGCGTTTACATCCTCTAATGTAGATAAGTAAGCCTAGCTAGGCTCTTATACATTATAAGCTACTCTCTTTTGCATAAAAGAAGTCTTTAATTATAACGTTTAAGGTGTTACTACAGCCTATAACTAATTTATAAAGCCCTTTATTATTACTACTACTAAATAATTTAAAGGTTTCTACTAGAATTTCTAGTATACTATAAGATCTTATTTAAAAAGATTAAATAGAATCTTACAGTAAAGACTAGCTTCTACAATAATTAAGGGACTTAAAGCATTAGCTGCTGTCTTTATATTTTATAGAACTATTAGTATAGAAGTAGAAGTTTAAGTAAACCAATAAAGAGGTTATAAAGGCAGCAAAATAAACGCTTAAAGCTAGAGAATACTATACTATAAAGGATTAAATAGAAGTATTAGCTTAAAGATATATTGCTAAATAGCCTATAATAGCCTATAATCCTATTACTAATATAAACCTTAATGTTATACTACTAGCTCTCTTATATTTTAGCGCTTAGCAAGAGATAATTAAAGTAAATAAAAGATACTAATTAATTATATCTAGAGCAACTAAATAAAGTGTAAATTGCTAAAAAAGAGTTACTTATTGTAAAGGAAAACGCCTAGCTATAAGGACACTATTACTAGTAAGAGGGACGCTACTATATACACTAAAGACGCTAAAGCTATTATAAGAGATAAGGGGATTAGGACTTTAGGATTAAGGGAATTAGCTAGAGAGTTAAGTTACTTATAAGTCTTACTTTATAAGCTTATTTATAACTAGGGAGGTATTGTGTTATAGTAGGGTTACCCCCTTACGTTCTAATATTAGCTTTATAAGGGATACTATATATAGATTTTCCCTATAAGAGTGCATATCGCCTAGATATATAGATAGTCTAAAAAAAAAAGAAAAAAAAAGTATAAGTAGCTTTTACTAGCTCTTTTTAGCCTTTATCTCTTTTAATTAATTAATATCTTTTAGCCTATTTTAATTTACAATACTTAACACTTAAGAAACCTTACTTTACTACTACTAATACTTTCTATAACACTTTAATATATTTAGCTCTTTTTACGTGTGTATATCTTCTAAGCTATAGTTAATATTTTATTTCTGCCTTTTCTAACTATTTAATCTTCTTGCCTGCTATTATTTAATAGTATATATAGGCAAATATCTCGCTCTTTACTAATCCTCTTCGATCTTAACATGCGCTGCATCGTTATCTGCTTTAGTGTAGGCTGCATAATCATTTAGGGGTTTGGTTTTGAGGCAACAAAGTAGAAGCGCGCTCTATACAGTATGCTAATGTTGTAGCTATTTAGAAATTCCTAATAAAGCTAATTATACAATTTAGAGTCTTCTAATTTCTAGTTTTTAATAAAGAACTAGAAATATATAGAAATCTTAAAAAAGCAGTTAAAGCTATTAGGATTAAAGGGATTAAGACATTAGTGTACAATCTAAAAGCTAATTTACCTATTAAAGCTAGTTATTAAACGCTTATATTTGCCCTTTTAAAGATAGAAGGTTTTAACAGAAAGTAGTTTAAATTGCTAAATAAGGCACTATTAGTAGACTATATAGCTGTATAAGTGTTGTATAGTAAATCTACTTTCTACCTAATTTATAGTTAAGAGCTTATTCTTCCTTTAGAAGTTAAATTTCCTACTTAAAGGTTAATTAATTAGTTAGAAGTTACAATAATGTAAGATCTCTTTTAAGCAAGAGTTAGAATACTAGAGCAAAAGGAAGTAGATATTTAGAAGGCTTACGCAAAAGTCTTTACATTTAGGCAATACTTAGCTAATTAAATAAATTAAAATTAAGAGGCATTATTATAAAAAGAGAAAAGATTAATTAGTTCTAGAAGATCTAGTTCTTATATATAATATATAAAGGGTTATAGATATATTAATAAAGAAGAAGTTAGCAATATAATAGAATAGTTCTTTTAAGGTGTACAGCTAGGCAAAAGTTACTAGCGCTTACTATTTAGAGACCCTAAATAGTATAGTACTTAATAAGAATATTTCTAGGGATTATATTAAGAAGTTTAGGCTAGATCTAAAGAGATAGTAGACTTTTACTGCTAATAAATAGCTCTATACCTTATAATATACTGCTTAATATAGCAAAGATAATAGTAACTTTAAGCAAAATACTAATAAATTACAACCTACTAATGCTTAGTATAATATATTAGATTAAATAGTTTTTAAGAACTATATATTACAGCTGTACTAAAGAGAGAATTATAAGGATAATAACGCTAAAGTAGACCTTCTGCTATAACGTTATCTAAAGTATATAATAGAAGTTTATTTACTAATAATACCTAAAGAAGAGCGTAGAAGCTATAAGGAGATTAATAACATTATTTAATCTTAATAATTTGCCTATAACTTTACTAAGATATATAACTTATTATAGCTTTTATAAAAGCTAATACTATAGTTTTTATATCTTTAGCTTTAAGGAGGAAGAAGGTTAAGTTTATTTATTTATATATTTAAAACTAACTAAGATTTAATAATAGTATATTAAAATTATTTAAGGATTTAAAGCTAATTAGAATTAAGACTATAAGCCTAAATTAAATAGAATATATAAAAAGTTTTTAAAAACTACTAAAAATAAGTATAGTTCTATTCTATTTTAACTAAAGAGGCTACTTAGCCTTTACCTTTTTTCTTTTATTTTTTATCTTTTAACTTAAGTAATTTACACTTAATCTTCTAGTAAGTTCTTAGTAGTTCTGTAATGGACTGACCTAGTGGCTGCTGCTAACTAGCGTCTATAATGAGAACTATAATTATAGGGAGGAAGGGAGGAAGAGAGAAGGAACTAGAAGCCTCCCTATGCCCCTGTACTATATATCTAGGGGTAGGTCTATCCCCTTAGGAGCCCCTTTTAGTATATGCTCTATAGCCGAGGTCCTCTCTCTAGAGCCCAGTAAAGCCTAGCTAACCCCTAGATAAATGCAGCTCGCTCCTATCCCTTTACCTATATAGACCTCTGTCCCTCTCCTGCTGTCCTCTCTCTACTGAAAGACCCGAGCCTAAGGCTCGAGTCTATAACAAGTTCTAATGTTTAAGGGAAAGAATAAGGAATGTTAATAGCTATAAAGGGAGAAAGATTCTTATAAAGAACCTTCTAAAGCCTTAAAAGGGTAAATAGTTAATCTACTTAGTCTTTACCCTAAAATGTTACAAAAGGAGCATTATAGTAAATCTAACTATAGTTACTATAACCTTTTGTAAATTACTACTTATAGCTTACAGCAGTAGAGCTACTCTAGATGCAATTACTTTATAAGTGTTATGGACTTAAGCCTTAGGCTTAGGTCTTTCAGTAGAGGGAGGACAGCAGGAGAGGGACAGAGGTCTATATAGGTAAAGGGATAGAAGCGAGCTGCATTTATTTAGGGGTTAGCTAAACTTCACTAGGCCCTAGAGAGAGGACCTTAGCTATAGAGTATATACTAAAAGGGGCTCCTAAGGGGATAGACCTACCTCTAAATATATAGTATAAGGGTATAGAGAGGCTTCTAGTTCCTTCTCTCTTCCTCCTTTTCTCTCTATAATTATAGTTCTTATTATAGACACTAGTTAGCAGCTACTACTAAGTTAGTTTATTATATACTATAATTATTCTATAGATAGAACACTAGTGAGAACAATATTATTTAGTTATAGCAATAAGGGCCTAGCTAGTTAGCCTAAGCACTCTTTTAACCTCTATAGAGAGGTAGGGAAAAATATAGAAGGAATTAGCTAAAAAGCAGTAGAAATTATAGCACTTTATAAATTAGTTAAGAGCTAATCTCTATAGATAAAGGAACTATAATACTTTATAATAAACTATATATAGAAAGAAGAGCAGCTTTAAGCTGCAGTAAGCTAGTAGCTAGAGGAACCTAAATAGAAGCCTCTACCTATAGTAAACCCTTACAATAGAAATAAATAGAGCTTTTAGGCCTAGTAAATAGTAATTACCTAAAAGCTCTAGGCTAATAGTGCCTTTATAGGTATAATATAGAACTAGTAGTACTATCTATACTAAAGCTTATTGCCTAAGGTTTAGTAAAGAGTAGCTACCTATTATAAAATAGGTAAAGTAAGGGGATATAATATATAGAGGTTCCTTAATTACTTAAAATTAGTCTTTATAGATCCTTATTAATAGAACTAGGCCCTAATTAAGCTTAATTAGCTTTAATAGAGTAATAATAAGTAGTTTATAGAATTCTATATTTATTTTAAGGAGAAAATTACGCTAGTAGAAAGGGCTAACTAGAATAATAGCGTAAAGTTAGCTAAGTTATAAATAGCGCTTAATAAGGAAATAAAGGATTATAGTGTAAAGAGAGATATTCTCTATTATAACTACCTTTAAGCAATAGAGCGCTACTGCAGTATTATATTAAACCTTAAGTTATATTGCATTAAGGAATAACACTAGCTAAAATATAGCTTTAGCGCTAAAGGGCCTTAGAATAGCAACACTAAAATAACTAAGGTTAATGCTATAGAAACCTAATAGAGACAGAAAAAGAGCGTAAAGAAATCTAGAGTAAAATAACTAAATAAGAATACTCTATAAGTAAAGTAGGTATTTAAGGCTAAACTTAAAAAATATTAATAAAAGAGGTAATACCTTTAGTGTAAGTTGTTTTAACACTATATTTAAGGATATAGATAGTAACTAGTAAAATATAAGCTAGAGTTAACTAATATATAAGCAGTAGCAATAGATAATATATAGAAGAAGAACTTTAATAAGTTAGAAAAAGGCTTACCCTTAGCCTTAAGCTTAGTATAGAGGTAAAAGTAATATAAACAATATAATAACTCTTATTTAGTAAGCAGCTAAAAGAAGAATATAGAGAGATAACTAAGAAAATAGATATATTACTATTCCTTATCTCTATACTCTTTAACTAACTATTGTTCTATAATATATAAATAAATAGTAGGTATAACTGCTTTACTACAGTAAGTAAGAGTTTAGTGCAACGCTTTAGCCTAAAGTAAGTTCTATTACTATATAAAAGAATAGTATAAACAGCAGTAAAGGTTAAATAGTAGTTCTATAATACTTACTAAAGAAGCGCCTTAATTGCTTCTTTAGTTTGCTTATAGGTAAATATTAATAGCTAGGTCTTTCTAGTAGTAGTCTATATAATCCTAGGCTTAACTTAAGATTATATCTTTAGGAGCCTATAGTTAGCCTATAATAGAATTATTCTTAACGCTGCTAGCTAAAGCCTATTAGTAGGTAAGGCTAAGGGCCTTATAATTTAAGCAGTAGGAGCTTAAGGCATTAAGAACTTAATAAAGCTAATATTAGTAGCAGTTTATAGCGCTCTAATAAAATAGAGTAAAAGCTAAGAGGTTGCTATATATTTTATTACTATAAGCCTTTAGGAAATTACCTCTATATTATTGTTATAAATATCCCTAAAAGACCTTAATCTACTAATACTACTACTTAAATTAAAGGACTTTTATAATCTTTTTAAAGAAGAGAAGGCCTAAGGCCTTCTACTATATAAAGGGGGGCTAGATTACTATATTAAGCTAAAACAGCAGCTAAATAGCTCCTTACTGTTACTACTGTAGGCCTTACTGTATAATATACTGTAGAACTATTTATTAGAAATTAGGAAATAGATAATAGACCTAATAGATAAAGGATAGATTTAAGCTAGCTTCTTTTTAGCAGTAGTATCTATTCTTTTAGCTAAAAAGCTAAGTAGAGAATAGTAATTCTATATTAATTATTAAGCTCTTAATAAGATTATAGAATAGAATTATTACTTACTTCTCTTAATAAAGAAAACGCTTAAGTTATTATTAAAGGTACACTAGTTTACTAAACTAAATATATAGTTAGCCTTCTATAGAATCTAGATAGTAAACAGTAAGAAGCACCTTATAGCGTTCTACACCTAGTTTAGCCTCTTTAAATAGCTAGTTTACCTCTTTAGGTTAGTAAAGGCTCTTACTATATTTTAATAATACATTAATAGTGCACTAAAAGAGGCCCTTAGAGATTATATAATTGCTTATTTAAATAACGTCCTTATTTACACTAAGGGTTCTAGGAAAAACTATATATATAAGGTATAGAGAATCCTAGAAAAGTTATAGTTAGTAAAGCTGCACTTAGATCTTAAGAAATACTGCTTTACTATAACTAAAGTTAAATACTTTAGCTTTATAGTTATAGTAAGAAAGAAGATATACTTAGATTTATAGAAAATTATAGCTATTTAGAAGTAGTAAGCTTCTACTAGGTTGTAAGGAATATAAAGCTTCCTTAGATTTATAAACTTCTACTGTAACTTTATATTAAATTTCTTAAATATTATAGAGCCTTTAGTTAACTTAATAAAGAAAGAAGTTCTATTTTAGTAGATAAAGAAATATAAGAGGTTATTTATAAGGCTTAAGGAGGCCTTTACTTTATACTTAGTCTTAACTTAATAGAACCCTAAGAAGGATATAGTAGTAGAGGCTAATTACTTAGGAGAGGCCCTTAGTAGCTATTTATTCTAATATAATAAAGCTAGTATACTGCAGCCTATAGTATACTATTTAGCTAGGTTATCTCTAGCTTAATATAACTATACTATTTACAATAAAGAACTTTTAGCAATAATATCTTACCTTAAAGCTTAAGCAGTAGAGTTATAGAGAGTAATATATCCCTTTATAATTCTTATAGACTATAAGAATCTAGAATACTTTACGTCTTTATAAAAGATCTTTAAGCGTTAAGCTAAGTAGGTAGAGCTTCTCTCCCTCTTTAACTACTATCTACAATACTGCTTAAGGCTATAAGTAGAGCAACTAGATGCATTATTACAATAAGAGCAGGATTAAGATAAAGCAACGCTATAGATAGACTAGGTTCTTTAGCCTCTCTTTATTAGCTGCTTTAGCACTCTTTATAGAGATAAAGAGATAAAGAGAAGGAGAAGGTTATAGAGGATATTAGAGTAGAAATAGCTAGTAAAGTAACGCTAGAAAGTTAACTAGCTACAGCTTTATAGGTGCTAGCTAGAATAACGCTATTTCTAAATAAACACTTATAAAGCTTATAGAACTAAGAAGTATAAAAAGACCTAATATACCTAATAAGGTTAAATGTAGTCTAAAAGGGAGAGAGAAGGTTTCTATTAAAGGTAAAAATATAAGAATAGATTGCAGACTATACCCTTAATGTATAAAGAGCACTAGTTTACTAGAGCTGCCTCTAGGTCCTTAAGTATAAGCTGTTAACTACTATACTAATATATAGAATATATAAGTTGCTAATATTAGGCTACCTAGAACAAAATACTACATTTTAGGCATTAATATACAACTATTACTAGAATAGGCTGTCCTAAGATATTGCTTAGTACATCTAAAACTACTACTATTATAGCAGCTAGAAAAGTAGAAGGTTATAGTAAGGCCTCTTGCAACCTATTCTAGCGCTAGATAGGTACTAGTTATAGATCTCTATAGATTTTATAATACATTTACTAGCGCTAAACTAGGCTACACTCTCTTACCTAATAGTTATTACTAATTAACTTTTAAAGTATATACAGTTAAAGGCAATAACCTCTATAGAGGTAGAGAAATATATTTAGCAGTTTAAGTATTATTAGTAGTAGTTTTATAGGTTCTTAAAATAAATTATCTCTAACTATAGTTTAGATTAGTTAAGCACCTTTTAGACTACTCTCTATTGCCTTATTAGAATTAAATAATTACTATCTATATTCTATTACCTATAAATAAACAGTAAAATAAAGAGAGTTAATTAGGAAGTATAAGTAATCCTATAGGTTATAGTTGCCTTTTTACAGTTTAACTAGCCTAAATATCTCTCTATATACTAGCTAGCTATTAACAATAGGAATTCCTTAGTGACTAATATAAGTTTAAACTAAGTAATATATAAGTATAATATAGACTTTATCTAAAAGCTTATAGATAAAGGGAAGTCCTAAGTCTTATATAAAGGGTAGGCTTTAGCGTTTCTTAAATAGCTATAAAAGAGTATAAATATTACTTAAGCTATAATTAACTTTACTTAGTAGAGGCAGTAAGAACAGTTAAATAAAAGCTATAAGCTAGTAGAATAGTATAAGGTAGAGAACTTAGTTTAGCTAATGCTCTATTACATTAAAATAAACTACTTAAGTTAAAAGCTTAATTAGGTTATAGTAAAGTATATAGTTATAAATATACTAATACCTTTAACTATAAAGTTAGATATTTTACTAGAAATTTACTTAGTTTTCTATATTAATCTTATTAAGTAAGCAGTAATAAACCCCTTACTTTTCTAGTAATTAGTAGACTTAAGGCCTAGTTTTAAGCTAACTGCAATAAATACTAATTTATCCCTTAAGGAGTATAGAGTAAAGGAAATTCTAGCTACTAAAAACGCCTTAAGCTAAGAAAGACACTATTAAGTGCTTATTAAGTAAGTAGAATTTATTTAACCTATATAGAAACTACTAAAGAACTTCTTTAATATAGAGGCACTAGATTAATTTAAGTTATAGTAAAAGAACGCTTAATTTAACAATAGGCCTAGCAGAGGTATAGTAAAATTTTGTATAGACTCTAACAACAACCTAGTAATCTCTAACTAAAAATAAAGGAAAATAAACTCTCCCTTATAGAGGCCTATATAATTATTATAAAAACAAAAGAAATTTCTTAGTAAGTAGTAAGGGGGCAGCAGTACTTATAGCGTAGAGGTATAACTACCTAGAAGACGCCTTATTGCTCTCTAGGCAGTTATAAAATAGAAGCTAGAGGAGCTATATAGTGCCCCTAGAGTAGCGTAGAAGCTAGAGCTAGAATAGCAGCACTAGTAGAAGGTATAGGGGCTAGGGTAGGTAAGGATATAACTAGCGCTCTAGATTAAGGCCTTACTCTAGTAGATATAGATAAAGATATAACGTTTTAAATAGCTTAGCGCTTTAGGCGTAAAGGTATAGTCTCTAGAGAGAAAAAAATAGAGAGAGAGAAGGTAAAGGGAGTAGTAAGCTAGGTTAAGGTTATATACTCTAGGAATATAGATAGCAATTAGCGCTATAAGCAGTTTAAGCTTTTAAGCTCTACCTAAAGGTAGGTATATTCCTAGTATATTACCTTAAGGTTATTCTATAAGGGTAAAGGGATAATATATAGTAGTAAAGAAGCCTTATACAGCAGTAAAGAGGCAGTAGTAGTAGAGGTTAGTAGTATATAATAAGGTATAAGTATAGGCAGCAGTAATAAGGAGAGTATAGTAATAGCAGTAGTAGTAGTAAGCGTAAGGAGGAATAAGAAGTTATTATTAATATCTATAGAGATATACTTATACTTATTAGGGTTAAACTTATTATTCTTTAGAACAATAGAGGCTATAGTGCTCTTATAGTTAGTAAGGGAAGAGAGAGTAAGTGCAAAAGAATAACTAGTTTAAGTTATATAGTAAAGAGAAGAAGAGAGTGCAACCTTCTTTTCTATATAATTAGCAGTAAGTGTATTCTTAAGGATAGAGTTATAGTAGTTATATATATTTAAAAATTTATATATAAGAATTATACAGCAGAAAGGCTAGTTAGTATAAAGGGGGATTAATATAGACTTAACTGTAAAACCTTAGTTAGTAAGTTTCTATATTTAGGTAAAGTAATGCTATAAGTAAGGATACTTAGTAAAGAGGCTAGGATTTTAAATATAACCTTAATGCCTCTATATATACAGTTAATATTCTCTCCCTTAGCTAAAATAACAGTTATATAAGCTCTTCTTATAAAGGTTATTATAGTATAGTATATAGATATCCTTAAGAATATTGCTGTTAAATAACTCTAAATTGTTTAAGTCCCCTTATATAAAGAAACTATAAATATAGTAGTAGTAAGGGACTAATAGCACTATAGAAGTAGGAGCAGTAAAGGCACTAGCGCTAGCAATATAACTGCTAAAGTTCTAGATATACTTCTAGTTAGCAAAAGAATAAGCTATATATAAGCAAAGAGGCAGCGTACTTTAGGCTAGTAAGATAACATTTTGCGATTTTAATTAGTAAGCTACTAGTACTAAGATAAATCCTATTTAGATATATTAAAAAGAGGTTCTTTTACATTAAAAGGAGCAATAGTAGCTATATAGTAAAGTAAGGAATTTTAGGAAACTACAATAGAATTATTTAGTTATAATATAGAGGTAAAATAAGATATAAAGGAGAAAGAAAAAGATAAAGAAGAGAAAAGAGAAATTGTTTATTTTTATATTAAAAACAGCTAAGAGCTAGCTATTAGTTTATTATATACTAAAGGGATAACAATAATAACAACTGTTTACGCCTTACTAGCTATTAGTTTATTGCGCGCTAAGAGAATAACACTAATAATAACTGTTTACACTCTACACCCTTAATAATACCCCTTATATATAGATAGATTATATATATTTAACAACTGTTTACAACAGCAATAAGAACAAGAGAGAGAGAGTGCCTCTTAGTTAACAAAAAGGATTATTACGTAATAATTGCTCTAAATATAAGAAGATATAGAGATATAGGCAGTTTATACGCTAGCAACACTAGCATTAAGGCTAGCGCCTATATAATAAGTGGATAATTAATAGCTATATATAGAGGATTATAAGGTAAAGGAAGAGTAAAGGGTTAATAGACCCTAGAAGGGTATAATTAAGTAAGGGGGCGTAATTAACCTATTATAGCACAACTAATAGGTTAGTTAGTAGAGCAATTAACAGTTGTTGCTAAGGTGCTATAGGCAATTAGAGGGAAGAGAGGTAGAGTAAATATCTATTTATATATTAGCTCTATAACACTATAATAACAATAAATAGTGCATTAATGCAGCAATAGAACAGCTAGAGCGAAGCGCCTAAGCGTAAACGTTATACCTCTATTCTTTTATAAGTAGATAATAGAGAAAATATAGAGAGAGAGCAGATAGAGAGTTAGCTACTATCTACAGCACTTACTATAGACAATAAAAGGGATTGTTATAGAGCCTAGAAGGAGAAAGAAGGTATATTATAGACTTAAGCCTTAAGCTTAGGTCTTTTAGTAGAGGGAGAACAGCAGAAGAGAGACAGAGGTCTATATAGATAAAGGGATAGAAGCAAGCTGCATTTATTTAGAGATTAGCTAAACTTTACTAGGCCCTAGAGAGAGAACCTTAGCTATAGAGTATATACTAAAAGGGGCTCCTAAGGGGATAGACCTACCCCTAAATATATAGTATAGGGGTATAGGGAGGCTTCTGGTTCCTTCTCTCTTCCTCCTTTCCTCCCTATAATTATAGTTCTCATTACAGACGCTAGTTAGCAGCCGCCACTAGGTCAGTCCATTACAATAAGCTACTATAAACATTCTTAAGAGAGGTGCAGCTATAGAATAGAAAGTAGATATATTCTCTAAATAAGGTAACTATTTAAAGATATATATTAGTGCAATAGGAGTAAAATGCACTATTTTTTTTACTAAAGAATAAGATTAAAAGAGCTTTATAGCGCTCTTAATAGTTAGTAAGTATATAATAGAAATATCTATAAGAATAAGCTATTTTAGTTAGAATAAAGATAAAGTTCTTAATATTTAATTCTAATATAACTTTATATAAAAGAGAGCTTTCTTTTATAGTACTATTAATAAACTAAGCCTTAAGATTTTAATTGTAAAAGAATTTAATAGCTCTTAGAGGTATATTAGGCATAGAATTCTATTAAAAAGCAACTTTAGTGTATATTAAGTATTTACTAGCACTAATGTTATTACCTCTATAAACTTAAAGCTTAAAGGTAAATTTATACTAAAGAGGTAAGGTTTATTAGTATAAAAAGAGAATAAGAGTTTAATTAAAAGCTTTTTTATAAAAGACTTACTATATTAATAAGCGTTATTAAAGAAAAGATATTTATTTAACTGTTCTAAGAGAGAGTAACTTAATAAAAAAGAGCAGTAAAAGGGATTTTTCTACTAATAATATTCTATATATTTATAAGATTCTTACGGTTTTAAGGAAGCTTTTTAGCTATAATTAAATAATTAAAGGTACTAATAAAGATAATAAGAAAGAGGCTATATAGAAAGGTAGTTATAAGAAGAAAGAAGAAAGATAAATATAATTAGTTAAGAAGAATATTATAAGTTACTTAATAAGTTTATAGCTATTAGAGTTTTAATATATATTTACTGTTAGCCTTTACTAAATTATAATAATTATAGATAGCTATTAACTAAGGATTTATTAAGACAATACTAACTATAATATAGCCTATATTTCTACTCTCTCTCTCTCTTTATTCCTTTATTCTTATAATATTTTTATTATAAGTACCTACTTAAGCTCTTTTTTACCTTTAATTTTTTAAAAGCTATTTAATCTCTACTACTAAAATAGAAAATAAATACTAAGAACCTATTTTTAAGACTAACTTTAGAGTTATATATAAGGGATAAATATATTACTTTAGAACGTTAAGGAACTTACTAATATACTATATTATAGTGTAAGTCTATAAGCGCTAGCTGCCTCTCTTTTAGTAACATTTTAAGTAGCCTCCTTTTAGCCTACTACTTTATTAGAATTACAATTTAGATAACTTTAGGCTTATAGAATTAATGTAGTTTAGCTAGAGTTTAATAATTTAGTTTAATTATCTTAATAATATTTATAGCTTTCTAATTAAATCCTTTAAGCAAGAGACTTATTGTAAATAGTTAGATTAATTCTAGCTTACTACTATAGCAAAAATTATTACTTATAGAATTAAATATACAGCAGTTATCTTTAAGAAGTCTTTTATAATTAATATAGAAGAAATAGACTAAAGTAAGATTATAGGACTTATAGGTTAAAAGGTATATAGGATTAAAGATAGGTTTTAACTTATTTCTTACTGTTATAATATAAGCTATAATCCTTCTACCTTATACAATAAAATAAGTAGGTAAAGACTTATTATTAGCTTTCTCTTCTTTAATAAATACTAAACCTATTTTATCTTTAATTGCTTAAAGGGATATTATTATTACTTTAATATAGAACCTAAAGGCAGAATTAAAAGGTTTAAAGCTGCAGTCTATAGTTAGGTATAGACTTTATAGCTTCTTTAGTATCTATACCTATTTTAGGCAATTTTAGTGCCTTATTATAAGCAGAAGAGCAACTAGGAATATAGATATACCTATTTATCCTTCTTAATATAGACGCTTTATTGTTTAGTTAAGTATTTTCTAATTAATCTTATTAGCAATAGCTTATATAATATACCTTATACTTAGTATAGTAACTATAGAATTACTTAAACGTTAAAGAATAAATTTAAGCTACACCTTTATAACTAAGTTATAACTAATAACTCTATTAATTAGTCTTATAACTACTATAAAGGTACTAATAGAGTTATAATAGTTCTATGTGCAATAGCAGTAAATAAGCTTAGTTTTATAAATAGGTATATAGTTATTAAAAAAGCTAAGACTATAGGCTTTAACCTTAGCTACCTCTAGGAAGATACTATAAAGCGTTTTATCTTAAAATATTACTTATAGATAACTAGTAGTAGAATTTCTATTTTAAAGGAGCTAAATGCCTAGAAATTTACCTTAAGTAATTAAATAGTTAATAGAGGTTAATAGATAAATGCTTATATAACTTTAGAAGAATTAATTTATTACTGCTGTTTAGTGTAATAGTAATTCTATTATCTATAATAGAGCTATTAAAGTAGCAATAGCAATAAGGGAACAGCGTTTGCATCTTCTAATGCAGATAAGTAAGCCTAGCTAGGCTCTTATACATTATAAGCTACTCTCTCTTATATAAAAGAAGTCTTTAATTATAATATTTAAGGTGCTACTACAGCTTATAACTAATTTATAAAGCCCTTTATTATTACTACTGCTAAATAATTTAAAGGTTCCTGCTAGAATTTCTAGTATACTATAAGATCTTATGCAAAAAGATTAAATAGAATCTTATAGTAAGAACTAACTTCTGCAACAATTATAGAACTTAAAGCATTAGCTGCTATCTTTACGTTTTATAGAACTATTAGTGTAAAAGTAGAAATCTAGGTAAAAGGACAAAGAGGTTATAAGAGCAGCAAAATAAACGCTTAAAGCTAGAGAATACTACACTATAAAGGATTAAATAAAAGCGTTAGCTAAAAGATATATTACTAAACAGCCTATAATAGCCTATAATTCTATTACTAATATAAACCTTAGTGTTATACTACTAGCTCTCTTATATCTTAGCGCTTAGCAAGAGATAATTAAGGTAAATAAAAGATACTAATTAATTATATCTAAAGTAACTAAATAAAGTGTAAATTGCTAAGAAAGAGTTACTTATTATAAAGGAAAACGCCTAGCTATAAGAACACTATTACTAGTAAGAGAGACGCTACTATACACACTAAAGACGCTAAAGCTATTATAAGAGATAAGGGAATTAGGACTTTAGAATTAAGGGAATTAGCTAAAGGGTTAAGTTACTTATAAGTTTTGCTTTATAAGCTTATTTATAACTAAACAGGTATTATATTGCAGTAGGGTTACCCCCTTATGTTCTTATATTAGCTTTATAGAGGATGCTATATATAGATTTTCCCTATAAGAGTGTGTATTGCTTAAATATATAGATAGTTTTAAGTAAGCAAAGAAGAAGGGCATAAGTAGCTCTTACTAGCTCTTTTTAGCCTTTATTCTTTTTAATTAATTAATATCTTTTAGCCTATTTTAATTTATAATACTTAACACTTAAGAAACCTTACTTTACTACTACTAATACTTTTCTTAACCCTTTAATATATTTAGCTTCTTTTTGTGTATATATATCTTTTAAGCTATAATTAATATTTTATTTCTACCTTTTCTAACTATTTAATCTTCTTGCTTGCTATTGTTTAATAGTATACACTAATAAATATCTTGCTCTTTTGTCAACAATAAAGAACTATACTATATAGGCGCCAATAGCACTTCGCATTAGCGGAGCGCGTTCCCTTTTGCGGAGTAACCTAGTGGTCTGTCCTTTTAACAGTTATAAGCCCGGTTTGCACTATCCCTACAGTTTAAATTCTATCTATATATATTTTCGAAACGTCTAGAAAAATATCGGAAAAACATCAGAAATTCTTAGAGGTTATATAAGCTCTCCTTAAACCTATATTAGCAACCCCTAGATAAACAGCAGTTAAATCTCGGCTAAATCTCGGATTTTTCCTATAGTTACGTAGGTGTTACCTAGTAACTAGAGGGGTATGTTAACAATAAAGAACTATACTATATAGGCGCCAATAGCACTTCGCATTAGCGGAGCGCGTTCCCTTTTGCGGAGTGACCTAGTGGTCTGTTCTTTTAACATCTTTACTGATCCTCTTCAATCTTAACGTGCGCTGTATTGTTACCTACTTTAGTGTGGGCTGCATAGTCATTTAGGGGTTTGGTTTTAAGGCGACAAACTATTTAAAAGCATCAACAATTCATTAAGTTACTAGAGCTTTCTAGCTAGCTTATAAAAGCAACAAAAACACTTAAAAAATCGAAAAGCAACGAAAAACAGTTAAAAATCGAAAACAATAAAAACAATCAACAATAACTAGTTATATTTAACTATAACTACCCTGGAATTGCTGGAATTAGTTATGTTATTTAGTTCTGTTATTAGTACTGTATTTCGTTAGTTAATTCTAACTTAGATATCCTTTAAAGGAGCTAAGTTGCTTGTAGAACTAGTTACTTCTTACATTTCTAGAGAGAGTGTTAAAAATAAGCTATCCTATATAGCCTATTTTTATGCTTGCTAGTTGCCTGTTAGTTGCTCTATTACATAACCCTAACTAGGTCTTATTACATTGATTTTTGGTAGAGATATCGCTGTTACTAGATACAAAATATCTAGAATTAACTAAGGTAAAGTTGTCTAACCTATAATTAACTTTAACAGCGATTTTCTCTATAACTAGCAATAGTAGAAATTTAAGAAGTATACTATTTAAAAGCTAAGAATTAGGGCTTTTTAATAATATAATTGTTGGATAGAGTTGCTTATAAGGGTTGCTTGTTATTAGTGGAATTTGTTAAATTATACACGTAAGCGTCTTATTTGTATAGCCGTAAGTCGATTTTTTTGTTTTTATATAGTAAATCTTTTTGCGGAAATTATAAAGTAGCCTACAAGCCCCTTTTAGCAACTACAGCCTGCTAATATAGTTAGTAGGTCTATAAGGGACTAGAAAAATTCGAGATCCTACTCTCACCAAGTTCGTTACAGCGCTCTCAATATAAAGATACTACTATTACAGTTATCTATTGCCTTCTACGTAATTTATACTATACACTACAGCTTGATTTAGGCCGCTGCTGCTTCCACTACGTGATAATTGCTAGGAGCAATTACAGGTGCTAAATCTAAGAGACCACTACCCTCTTCTATCTAGTCCTGTAATCCCTATTATTTTCAATACTATTACTTACACGCTAGTTAACTCTAGCTTACATTCTACTAGTTGCAATCTATATTCTTAAATATAGTGTTAAAATAATCTATATTAAAGGTATTACCTCTTTTAGTAGTGTTTTTTAAGTTTAGCCTTAAATACTTACTTTACTTATAAAGTATCCTTATTTAGCTATCTTACTTTAGATTTCTTTATGCCTCTTTTCTATTTCTATTAGGTTCCTATATTAGTAACTTTAGTTATCTTAGTATTGCTATTCTAGAGCTCTTTAGAGCTAGAGCTGCGTTTTTAATAGTACTATTCCTTAATATAATATAACTTAAGGTTTAGTACAATACTGTAGTAGCACTTTACTGCTTAAAGGTAGTTATAATATAGAATATCTCTTTTTACACTATAATCTCTTATTTCTTTATTAAGCGCTATTTATAGCTTAGCTAACTTTATACTATTATTCTAGTTAGCCTCTTTTACTAGCGTAATTTTTTCCTTAAAATAAATATAGAATTCTATAAACTTGTTATGGACTCGAGCCTTAGGCTTGGGTCTTTTAGTAGAGGGAGAACAGCAGAAGAGGGACAGAGGTCTATATAGGTAAAGGGATAGAAGCAAGCTGCATTTGTCTAGGGGTTAGCTAGACTTTACTAGGCCCTAGAGAGAGAACCTTAGCTATAGAGTATATACTAAAAGGGGCTCCTAAGGGGATAAACCTACCTCTAAATATATAGTATAGAGGTATAAAGAGGCTTCTAGTTCCTTCTCTCTTTCTCCCTTTCTCTCTATAATTATAGTTCTTATTATAGACGCTAGTTAGCAGCAGCTACTAGGTTAGTCTATTATATACTATAATTATCCTATAGATAGAACACTAGTAAGAACAATGTTATTTAGTTATAGCAATAAGGGCCTAGCTAGTTAGCCTAAGTACCCTTTTAACCTCTATAGAGAGGTAGAGGAAAATACAGCAGAAATTAGCTAGAAAGCAGTAGAAATTATAGTACTTTACGAATTAGTTAAGAGCTAATCTCTATAGATAAAGAAACTATAACGCTTTATAATAGACTATATATAGAAAGAGAAGCAGCTTTAAGCTATAGTAAGCTAGTAGCTAAAGAAACTTAAACAGAAGCCTTTACCTATAGTAAACTCTTACAATAGAAATAAATAGAGCTTTTAGGCCTAGTAAATAGTAATTACCTAAAAGCTCTAGGCTAATAGCGCCTTTATAGGCACAATATAGAACTAGTAGTACTATCTATACTAAAGCTTATTGCCTAAGGTTTAGTAGAGAGTAACTGCCTATTATAAAGTAGGTAAAGTAAAGGAATATAATATATAGAAGTTCCTTAATTACTTAGAATTAGTCTTTATAGATCCTTACTAACAGAACTAAGCCCTAATTAAGCTTAATTAGCTTTAATAGAGTAATAATAAATAGTTTATAGAATTCTATATTTGTTTTAAGGAGAAAATTACGCTAGTAGAAGGGGCTAACTAGAACGATAGTGTAAAGTTAGCTAAGTTATAAATAGCGCTTAATAAGGAAATAAGGGATTATAGTTGTTGGAATCGTCATGACTCCATCGTGCGATTCCGGCGCCTGCGTGGGTGGATACAACTGCTGATTAGTCGCATCCGTACACTAGTCTCCACTTACATCGGGGTTGCCGATACCCCTCAATTCCCCCTTAACACAACACTATACCTAAGGCATATAAGGCATCTAACAGGGTATATAATGTAGCCTCTTTTGCTAGTTAGATATAACTTCTAAATAACTAAATTTAAACCTCTTTAATGTAAATACTAGTGCACTAGTAAACTAGTTATAGAACTAACTTAAAGGAGTATAAATTAAACCCTTAGTCTATTAACACTAATTAGTAGTTGCTTAACTAGGAGTCTTTAGTACAACTAAAGAGATTAGCACAACTAACTATAGATTAGCTAGATTTAGCAAGAAGAGACGTAATACTATTAGCTAGAACCCTTAGCGGCTAATGTAACTAGTAAAGCGTGCTAAAGGAAGAGATATCTTTATAATTGCTTAGTTACTAAGTTATATTTACTTATAACAATATTTTAGTTTAACTAATTGTTAATATTGGACTCCTAAGGAATTAAATTACTAGCTAGGACCCTTAGCAGCTAACGCTATAGGATTTAACTCCTCTAACTATCTTAGAACTTAGCTAGAAGCTAGCTAAATCCCTCTATCTTTATACTAATTCTATTATACCTACTTTCTCTTTCTATACTACTTAATCTTATTTAATATAATAAGTTTATAACAACCTTAGGTAGATTTATAAGAATTTAAGCAATAACTATAACCTAATAAGCTTCTAGAATAACTTTAAAAGTATTAAAAACTTCTATTAATAGATTAGAACTTAATGTACAAAATTAACCTAGAAACTACTACTACTACTAATTTAAACAATAGAATTGCCTTTACAATTAACCTTTATAAAGATTAAAGATTTAGAGATTAAGAACAATAGAAGAACTTTAAATTTAACTTCTATAACTAAAATAAAGACCTATTTTAAAGAGCTTCTACTCTAATTATTAAAGCGTTATATAATTTACTATATAAATATAGAGTTTATATAGGCAGAAGCAGCAGCTAAATTGCTAATTCCCTTAAAAGAGTGCTATAAAAAGAGGAGCAATCTATATAGCTAGAAGAAGAGATTAATAAATAAGTAGCATTAGGCAAATTCCACTTAAATCTACACCTAGATGTAGAACCTATATCTACAGTAAAGAAGCCTTAATCTTCTTTATAGAACCCTTCTTCTATACCTCTAGCACTTTCTCTATTACTTTTGTTAAGTATACCTAGCAATCTAATAGGTATATTAGTAGAAATATTACCTCCTCCCCCTCTACTATAGGATATAAGATTTCTTCTACTTCTAGTAGTATAACTATTACTTTCTTCTACAATAGATTCTTTCTAAACTAATATAAGGAAAGTCCTTAACCTTATAAAGATCTATAAGGAAAGTAATAAATACAGTAGTAATATATTCGATTTTATTATGCTAAAAGTAGTTATCCTTAAAGACCTATACTAATAACTTAATTTCTTAGAACTAGTAATAATAAAGGCATTTCTAGTAATGCTAATAGGTAAAGCCTATAAATTCTATCTTACAACAATTATAATAAATATAAAGATAAATTATACCTTTAATTAAATAGTTAAAATTATTAAACAACACTTTAAGACTCTAACTAATAAGCAGTTCTATTGCTAAAGATAGAATAGCATTATATTGCGTAATACAATCGCTAAGAACCCTAATAAATCTATACTTAACTGCCTTAATATAATAATCTAGAACCTTTAAGATATCTATAACGGCCTTTTTAACTCTTTTATAGGTAATTCTAAACTTATTAAGTAAACCCTTTAAGCAGTTAAAGGCATCCCTAAATGTAGCTAAGCTAAATTTACAACTAACGCAATATTTTAAGAGCTTATTAGCAACCTACAAAAGTTAATTAGTATTGCAGAAGTATAGAAGGAAATTAGCTAATTCTACGTTAGATTTAACTAACTTAATATTAATAATAAAGCCCTCTATATAGACTGTTAATATTAACGTTTAAGAGACTCTAGCTATAGCAGAAGTAAGACCTAAAAATAACGCTGCTTTATCTATAGAAAAGAAGAATATTAGTTAATAAAGTACAGCAAAAAAGAGCGTTAAGAAGTATAGTAAAGATAGTAGAATAATAAGAAGTATAGAACCCCTCCTTTAAACAGTAAATTTAGAGCCTATCTATAGGCTTATAAAGGATTAAGTAAACCTATATAGAATAACAGTTCTAACAATACTTAAGATATAAGTAAGGTATTTATTAAAGAATCTAATATAGCTAATAAAGGAAAAGCCCCTTAGCTAACAATTATATAATTCTTCACTAATGCTGTAACTATAGACAATAGAGCTATCTTCTAGAACCTTAAGGAAGAAGCTTACTAGTATACTCTATATAAAGAAGACCTATTTACAGAAGATTAATTAAATTCTATAGATCCCTTATTATATTTATTATCTTATATATTAGAAGAACGTTATTCTAGTAAGATATTTAAAGGTATCTTGCTTAACACTAGAGCAGTAGGAGTATTAATAGCTAGAATTAACTAAGTATAGGCACTAGTAAAGAAAATGCCTTTATTAAAGATAAATCTATTTAATTAACACTATATAATTACATTTAGCGCAAGATTAGCAACTTTAATAGGCTTTATTATAGTTTTAATAGTCTTTAGCTTAATTACATTCTATATAATTAATATAAGCACCCTATTCCTATATAGCATTAATAATATAGATAAGATGTATATAAAGCTTAACAACCTTAAAAACATACTAATTTAAGGCAATCGAAAGGTTCCTATTATCTAGAAATAGAGATATCTATAGTAGACTCTAGAAGCTATAGAAGTAGCTGCATTCTTCTTATTAGAAAAGTAAATCTATTAGCTTTATTGTTAATTTAGATATCTCTCTATACAACAATTAATAAAGATTCTATAATATACAGGTAAAGATATTAGTAATAATAACGCTATTAACAGAATTATATAAGTCTGCTACTACTGCTAACTTAACGGTAAATTACCTAGTTAATTCCGATTTACGTTAAAAGATAACTATAACTTTAACTATAAAATTATTGTTAATATTATATATCTAGACAGCAGCTTTATTCTTTACGTTATTAATTCTACAATCTTATTCTAGGCAGCCTACTTTCTAGAACCCTAAAAGCAGAAAGCATAAGACATCTAGAATACATTAAAAGAATGCTAAATTAATACCTATCTAGGTCCTTCTAACTAGATAGTTTATAATACTAGAAAGAACTTTATATCTGCTAAATTCCGCTATTATATATAAATGTTGTTCGTTAATGTTAATAAAGTTCCTATTAAAGCCTATAATAGTATTAGTAAAGTTAAACAGTACTATAGCCTATTATAAAGAGCTTACAACATTATTAGCAATAAATTAAGCACTAATACTAGTATTATAAAGGATTAAAAGCTTTAGATAGCTGTTAAAGCTGTTAATAATTCTGCTGGACCTAACAGTCTTATACCTACATTACTAGTCTTTAGTTCCTACCTCTATATAATAGATAATTTACCTCTAAGCCTTTCTGTAATACAATAAGCTTTAATTCTACGTAAAGCTACTAATAAAGCCTAAAAGTGCTTAGCATAAAGACAAATTTATAATGCTCTTGCCTTCTGCAACAGCTTAAATATAACACTTATGTATTTACTGCCCCTATAGTTAGAAGTGCGTATATAGCGTAAAAAAGAAGGCTAGTAAGGCCTCTATAAGCTGCTTACTATAGATAGCAAGGAATGCACTGTGTAAATACCTTATAGCTCTATTTGTTTTTATATAACTATTGTAAAACTCTACTACTATAATAACAATAAATTTAACAATTATCCTGCTGTTTCTAACGTTATACCTAATAAAAGCAATATAGAATCTCTACCTAAAAGCAATTCTATTCTACTAAAGAAGAGAGAAAGACCCCTTAAGGTAAAGTAACTAATTAATCTAAACCTAATATAGAAAAGAGGTTCTAAAAGACTAAGAAAGAACTCTCTTCCTATTCTAATTAATTCTATATAAAATTCCTCTACTTTTAACAATAAACTAAATAGATATATTACTGTTTTTAGCCTAACTGCTAGTAGTCCTTATAATCTTAATCCTAGTAGTAATATTAATTCTACTTATATATTGCTGTATAAATCTAGCAATAAAATTTTCCTTTCTACAAAAGAAACAGTAAACTACAACCTAGCTATATAACTAAGGAAAGACAATAAGATTACAGCAAAAGGTACTCTATTTAAAGCATTTAACTAAGCTAAAATTAACGTACTATTAGCTAAAGATGTCTTCTAATTTATTAAATTTAACCCTACTATATATAACAACTGTATCTTTAAATCTTATATAGTTTAAGAAGTTAAAGGAAAAGGAACTATATTACTATATAAGAAGTTAAGACTAGTTATCTAAGGATATAATAATAGCAATAAATTGTTAATTTTAATGTAATCCCTAACAATTTAATAAGCTAGTTAACGCCTAATTATAGCACTAGCTCTATCTCTCTAAAAACGCAATATTGTCTTATAGATCTACAATATTATATAGGCTTATATATAATCTAACACTAATTTAAATAGATTAATTATTGTATAACTTCCTAACTAAATCAGACACCTATATCTCTATAATATAGTAATAGAAGTAATTAAGCCTCTATATAGAATCGCTAAAGCAGGTATATATTAGTAGTTTACATACTTCTGCTACTACTATAACAATTTAAGTATAGTTACGTTAATATATAACCTTTACTTACTAATATTAAACAATAAGAATTACTTTAGAATTGTTAGAATATAGACTAACAATACACTAGAACTAAGCAATAGAACCTTCTCTAACTATAAGGAATTTAAACTGCAGAAGGCTAATTTTACTATAAAGCTAAAGTAGAGCTTAACAGTAGAAACGCTACTAATTTTTAACAGATATATATTAACTAAATCTAATAACAGCACTTTAACTCTTCGCTAGAAAGGTTAAAGCAAGAGGATTTAACCTATTAATACTACTAGTGTTAATATAGATTTAACGAAACAATAGTACATTAAGCAATAAGCCTACAGTGTATATATTGCTACAATCTATTAACTAAAAGCTGCATTTAACCTTTCTGTTGCTATATAACAGCAAGATATTACAATTAACGATATTAAGCAGCTAAATAAGAGGCTCTAATAGCAGATTAATAACTAAACCTATAGATTATAATATATCCTAATAGACCTTCTCTTTACTAAATTGTATATATTTATTAATAGATCCTTTATAAACAATAAAGATTTAAGCTCCTAGATAGAATATATAATTATTCTAGGCAATAAAGGAGCTTGTAAAGAGAACGCTAAATTTGTAATAAAAGGCAACATTATTACGTATAGCTCCGTTAAAAGCAAGAGAGTTATAAGGAGCGCGCTTGCATTAGAACTATACAGTATAGTGTAAAGCGTAGATATATTGCATGCTATTAGCACTACGTTAAATATAGTAATAAAGCAGCTATAGATACCGCTAATTCCACTAGTAGTCTATATAGATTTATTCTTATTGTATAAATGCCTTATAAAGCTTAGCACAATAAAGGAAAAGAGATTAATAATTAACATTATAGCACTACATTAATTATATAAAAGGCGCAAAATCGACGAAATCTATTAGATTAACGGTAAAGATAATATCGCTAATTTAATAACAAAAGCAACGCTAAATAAGACTCTTAAATCCTTTATTAACAACAATAAGGCTAATATATAGGTAGAAGGCTAAGTAAAGAGACCTACAAATTAATGCAGAAGGATGTTGGATTTATTGTTATTTATTCCTTTAATCTATTTTATTATTACTGTAACTATTAAAGTCACTCTACTAGCACAATAAAAAGAGAGACTGCTAGTATTAGAATCGTTATAACTCTATTGTGCAATTCTAGCGCCTATATAGGTAGATACAACTGCTAATTAGTTGTATTTACACACTAGTCTCCACTTATATTAGGGTCGCTAATACCCCTTAATTCCCCCTTAACACAACACTATACCTAAGGTATATAAGGCATCTAACGGGGTATATAATGTAGCCTCTTTTGCTAGTTAGATACAACTCCTAGATAACCGAATTTGAACCTCTTTGATGTAAATACTAGTGCACTAGTGAACTGGTCATAGGACCGACTCGAAGGAGTATAAATTAGACCCTTGGTCTGTCGACAATAGTGTAAAGAGAGATATTCTCTATTATAACTACCTTTAGGCAGTAGAGCGCTACTGCAGTATTGCACTAAACCTTAAGTTATATTGCATTAAGGAACAACACTAGCTAAAATGCAGCTTTAGCTCTAGAGAGCTCTAGAATAGCAACACTAAAATAACTAGGGTTAACGCTATAGAAACCTAATAGAGACAGAAAGGGAGCGTAAAGAAATCTAAGGTAAGATAACTAGATAAGGATGCTCTATAAGTAAAGTAGGTATCTAAGGCTAAACTTAAAAAACGCTGCTAAAAGAGGTAATACCTTTAGTGTAGGTTGTTCTAACACTATATTTAAGGATGTAGATAGCAACTAGTAGAATATAAGCTAGAGTTAACTAGCGTATAGGCAGCAGCAATAGACAATATATAGAAGAAGAGCTTTAATAAGTTAGAAAAAGGCTTACCTCTAGCCTTAAGCTTAGTATAGAGGTAAAGGTAGCGCAAACAATATAATAACCCTTATTTAGTAAGCAGCTAGAAGAAGAATATAGGGAGATAACTAAGAAAATAGATATATTACTGTTCCTTATCTCTATACTCTTTAATTAACTATTGTTCTGCAATATATAGATAGATAGTAGGTGCAACTGCTTTACTGCAATAAGTAAGAGTTTAGCGCAACACTTTAGTTTAAAGTAGTGTAACGGACTAGGTCTTTGACCTAGTCTTGTAATATAGATGCCAATTATACAGAGTTATGTGACTTGTACAATACGTATCCTTTTGTCGCAATTGGTAGTGGGCCACACTAGGATTGGGCTAACCCCCACATGGAGTGCGCAGGCATCCGCTATGGCCCAATTAGGCCACTCTATAACATTTGTATAAGTCACCTTAAGGTTACAGGTTCGAACCGGCGCGGAACAGCTTCTAGGCAGGTTAAGTCCTAGGGCGGCGGGGGGTTCCAACCTAGGCTAACAAGGCAATAGATCCTTGGGGGGGTTGCGTGGTATTAC
>JFHB01000108.1:0-101863 GCA_000729835.1 Atkinsonella hypoxylon
GTAGCAACTGCTTGTGTGTTCGATTCCTGCAGCTGCGGAATTTTTTAGGTCTAGGTCTAGTTGCAGAGCTAGCTACAGGCTTAGTGTGCGTATAGTAGAGACTATAGAAGTGCAATTCCCTACTAGTAATAATTCTAGGCTTAGTGCTAGATCTACTGTATGCTAAGCTTGGAAGGTCCCTCTATTAGCTGGGTCAGCTAACACTTGCTAATAGCTGCGGCATCTGTTACGTGCTGAATATGTTATATAGAGCTTGATACTGTCACTTCCTCTAACTGAGGTTGTGACTAGACCTTTTGGTACAGTGGTTAAGCATTGCATCAAGGCCTGATTAATCCGTGACACTAGGGCTGTAGATAGAGTAACTAAATATATTATTACAATAAGAGTAAGATTAAGATAAAGTAATACTATAAATAGGCTAGATCCTTTAGTCTCTCTCTATTAGCTACTTTAGCGCTCTCTATAGAGATAAAAAGAAGAAGAAAGTTATAGAGAATATTATAATAGAAATAGCTAATAAAGTAACGCTAGAAAGTTAACTAGCTATAGCTTTATAGATACTAGCTAGAATAATACTATTTCTAGATAAACACTTATAAAGCCTATAGAACTAAGGAGTATAGAAAGACCTAGTATACCTAATAAGGTTAAATATAGTTTAAAAGGGAGAGAGAAGGTTTCTATTAAAGGTAAAGATATAAGAATAAATTATAGACTATACCCTTAATATATAAAAGGCATTAATCTACTAAAGCTACCTCTAAGTCCTTAAGTATAAGCTATTAACTACTATACTAATATATAGAATATATAAGTTGCTAATATTAAGCTACTTAGAATAAAATACTACGTTTTAAGCATTAATATATAACTATTACTAGAATAAGCTGTTTTAAGATGTTGCTTAGTACGTTTAAAACTACTACTATTATAGTAGCTAAAAGAGTAAGAGGTTATAGTAAGGCCTATTACAACCTATTTTAGCGCTAAATAGGTATTAGTTATAGATCTCTATAGATTTTATAATAGATTTACTAGCACTAAACTAAGCTATACTCTTTTACTTAATAGTTATTACTAATTAACTTTTAAAGTATATATAGTTAAAGGCAATAACCTCTATAGAGGTAAAGGAATATACTTAGTAGTTTAAGTATTATTAGTAGTAGTTCTATAGATTTCTAAAGTAAATTATCTCTAACTATAGTTTAAACTAGTTAAGTATCTTTAAAACTACTCTTTATTACCTTATTAGAATTAAATAATTACTATTTACTTTCTATTACCTATAAATAAACAGTAAGATAAAGAGAGTTAATTAGAAAGTATAGGTAATTCTATAGGTTATAGTTGCTTTTTTACAGTTTAACTAGCTTAAATATCTCTCTATATATTAGCTAGCTATTAACAATAAAAACTCTTTAGTAATAAATATAAGCTTAAACTAAGCAATATATAGGTATAATATAAACCTTATCTAGAAGCTAATAGATAAAGAGAAGTCTTAAGTTTTATATAAGAGATAAGCTTTAGTGTTCCTTAAATAACTATAGAAGAGTATAAATATTACTTAAGCTATAATTAACTTTACCTAGTAAAAATAATAAAAGCAGTTAAATAGAAGCTATAAGCTAGTAGAATAGTATAAAGTAAAGAACTTAGTTTAGCTAATACTTTATTATATTAAGATAAACTACTTAAGTTAAAAGCTTAATTAGGTTATAGTAAAGTATATAGTTATAAATATATTAATACCTTTAACTATAAAGTTAGATATTCTACTAGGAATTTATTTAGTTTTCTATATTAATCTTATTAAGTAAGTAGTAATAAACCTTTTACCTTTTTAGTAGTTAGTAAACTTAAGACTTAGTTTTAAGCTAACTATAATAAATACTAATTTATCCCTTAAGGAATATAGAGTAAAGGAGATTCTAGCTACTAAAAACGCTTTAGGCTAAAGAAGACACTATTAAGTGCTTATTAAGTAAGTAGAATTTATTTAGCCTATATAGAAACTACTAAAAAACTTTTTTAATATAGAGGCACTAGATTAATTTAAGTTATATTAAAAGAATACTTAATTTAATAATAGGCTTAGTAAAGGTATAGTAAAATTTTATATAGACTTTAATAATAACTTAGTTATTTCTAACTAAAAATAAAAGAAAATAAACTCTTTTTTATAGAGGCCTATATAATTACTACTAAAAAAAAAAAAAACAAAAGAAATTTCTTAGTAAGTAGTAAAGAGGTATTAGTGCTTATAGTATAAAGGTATAACTACTTAAAAGATACTTTATTACTCTTTAAGTAGCTATAAAATAGAAGCTAAAGAAGCTATATAGTATCTCTAGAGTAGCGTAAGAGCTAAAGCTAGAATAGTAATGCTAGTAGAAGGTATAAAGGCTAAAGTAGGTAAGAATATAACTAGTGCTTTAGATTAAGGCTTTACTCTAGTAAGTATAAGTAAAAATATAATATTTTAAATAGCTTAATGCTTTAAGTAAGAAGATATAGTCTTTAAAGAGAAAAAGATAAAAAAGAGAAAGTAAAGAAAGCAGTAAGCTAGGTTAAGGTTATATACTCTAGAAATATAAACAGTAATTAGTGCTATAAGTAGTTTAAGCTTTTAAGCTCTACCTAAAGGTAGATATATTTCTAGTGTATTACCTTAAGGTTATTCTATAAGAGTAAAGGGATAATATATAGTAGTAAAGAAGCTTTATATAGCAGTAAAAGAGCAGTAGTAGTAGAGGTTAGTAGTATATAATAAAGTACAAGTATAGGTAAAGGCAATAATAAGGGTATAGTAATAGTAGCAGTAGTAGTAGGTATAAAGAGAAATAAGAAGTTATTATTAATGTTTATAGAGATATACTTATACTTATTAGAGTTAAACTTATTATTCTTTAGAACAATAAAAACTATAGTGCTTTTATAGATTATAGAGAGAGAGAGAGTAGGCATAAAAAAGCTATTAGCCTAAGTTATATAATAAGGAAAAAAAGAGAGAGTAACCTTCTCTTCTATATAATTAGCAGTAAGTATATCTATTGAAAATAATAGGGATTACAGGACTAGATAGAAGAGGGTAGTGGTCTCTTATATTTAGCACCTGTAATTGCTCCTAGCAATTATTACGTAGTGGAAGCAGCAGCGGCCTAAATCAAGCTGTAGTGTATAGTATAGATCACGTAGAGGCAGTAGATAACTATAATAATAGTGGTATCTTATATTGAGAGCGCTATAACGAACAAGTGAGGGTAGGATCTTGAATCTTTCTAGTTCCTTATAGACCCTCTAACTATATTAGCGGGCCGTAGTTGCTAGAAGGGGCTTGTAGGCTACTTTATAATTTCCGCAAAAAGATTTACTATATAAAAACAAAAAAATCGACTTACAGCTATACAAACGAGACGCTTACGTGCACAATTTAACAAATTCTACTAATAACAAGCAACCCTTATAAGCAACTCTATCTAACAATTATACTATTAGATAGCCCTAATTCTTAGCTTTTAAATGGTATACTTCTTGAATTTCTACTATTGCTAGTTGTGGAGAAAATCGCAGTTAAAGTTAACTATAGGTTAGGCAACTTGCCTTAGTTAAATCTAGATGTTTACATCTAGTAACAACAATATCTCTACCAAAAATCAACGTAACAAGACCTAATAAGGGTTACGTGATAGAGCAACTAGTAGGCATAAAAATAGGCTATACAGGGTAGCTTATTTTTAACACTCCCTCTAGAAATGTAAGAAGTAACTAGTTCTATAAGCAACTTAGCTCCTTTAAAGGATATCTAAGTTAGAATCAACTAACGAAATACAGTACTAATAACAGAACTAAATAACATAACTAATTCCAGCAATTCCAGGGTAGTTATAGTTGAATATAACTAGTTGTTGTTGATTGTTTTTGTTGTTTTCGATTTTTAACTGTTTTTTTGTTGCTTTTTGATTTTTTAAGTGTTTTTATTGCTTTTATAAGCTAGCTAGAAAGCTCTAGTAACTTAATGAATTATTAATGCTTTTAAATAGCAAGAGGCTTAGTTAGGCTATCTGCTAGCATCTAATTTATATTAATATAACTAACCTTAGCTATACCTTTACGAATCTTTTCCTAATGTAGTTAAACTTTAAAAGGGTGTGCTTAGTCCTACTATACAACGTTAAGTTGTAAGCAGTAACTATAGCGCCTTAATTATTACACCTAATAGGAATAGGAGGGGTTAAAGGCAGCTTTATCTCCTTAAAAAGGCTGTATAGCCACTCTAATTCCCTAATAGCTTTAGATAATGCATTAGATTCTGCTTCTAAAGTGGAAAGAGCAATAGTACTAGCTTTCTTTAATTTCTAGCTAATAGGTCTACTAGCTAGCTTATATAGATAAGTATAGGTTAATTTAGAAGAGACTTTATTACCAGCAAAATCGCTATTGCAATAACTAAGGAGGGTCTTAAGTACTTCTTTAGAGCTAGAAGCTTTAGAAGAAGACCCTAGTAGTATAGAATGCTTATAAATAATAGCAAAGCTTCTAGTACTACTTAAGTACCTTAGGAGGTGCTTAGAGGCGTTTAGGTGCTCTATATAGAGCTTAGCTAGGAAGGTTAATAGCCACTAAACAGAAAAAGCAATATTAGCCCTAGTTAGCAACATTAGGTACATTATAGTGCCTATTATGCTCTAATAAAGCTTATAATCGGATTTTAAGAGGAGTTTTGTAACTAGTTGCTTTAGAATTCCCGGCTATATAGGGATAGAAGCCGGCTTAGCATCTAGCATTTTAAATCTTTCTAGGGCTTCAAGGATGTATTAAGATTAGTGGATTTTAATAGACCTTTTAGACCTATTATAGGTAATTTGCACACCTAGAAAGAATTCTGCTAGTCCTCTATCTTCTATTAGATAAGCTTAATTTAGTAGCTTTTTAAGCTTATTAATATATTGTAAATCAGGCCTAATTAGAAGACAGTTATCTATATAAGTAGCAATATATGTAGATATAGCTGGGTTATAAAAGACTGCTGGGTCTAATATAAGAGGTTTAAATCTATGCTTTTGAAGTAATTCTGTTAGAATTTGCTGCTATTCTCTAGGACTTTGCTTTAGACTATAGAGGGATTTTTCTAGCTTAATTACTTGCTCTTTAGAGGGCTTATAATTACAGCTTTTTAGTAGCTTAGCTACTGATAGCGTTGCTTCTGCAAATTTAACGAATCTATCTAGGATTTCTATATAAATAGCTTCCTTTAGCTTGCTATTTAGAAACGCTTCTATAAAGTCGATTTACTTAACTTCCTAGTTATTAAAAGCTGCAAGAGCTAATAATATACGCTAGCTAAGAGGAATACTAGTTGCAGCAAAGGTCTCTAGATAGTCTTAACCTTCTATTTACATAAATCCCTTAGCAATAAGGCAGGCTTTATATTTAATAGGATTATTTTCTTTATCCTTTTTAAGCCTATAAATAAGCCTATTCTTTAGAACTCTTCAGCCCTTAGGTACTTAGTCTTTCCCTATAAATTTAAAGGTTCTAGCAGCTAATAGCTGCTTAAATTCGCTATAGGTAGCTTCTATCTAATGCTGCTTAGCAGAGCTTTTTAGGGCTTACTTCTACGTATTAGGAAGTTCATCCTTATTACTATTAGAAGTAATAGCTGCTTTAGTCCTTACCTTAAAGCATAGATCCTTAATTAAGGAAAATATATCTCTATCTAAATCTATAGCATTAGCATTAGCTTTAGCTTCTATAGGTTCTATATTAGCCTAAGGGGCTTCTATAGATATAGGGGCTTTAGGGGCCTCTATAGCTTCTATAGGGTTGCTTAGTAGAAGAGCTTAATTTTCTACAGGTTCTAGTGGATAATTTAGCACATCTAGATAACTAGGATAAGGATACTTAGGAGTATAATTATCTTCTAATTGCTGCTAGTTATTGATTTCTCCCTCTAAAGGATTATCCACTATAGAACTAATAGGAACCTTAGGGATGCTCTGTGAAATAGGACCTATTCCTTCTATAATTTTAATAAAGCTAGTCTTTATAACAGCTCGTTTAGAGGGGATATATATTAGATATATATTAGAACCTAGCGTAGCTAAAAGTCTACTAGGAATAGTTCTTTTAGCTAGCTTCTGCAACCTAGATCTCTGTTCTAATAGGATTAAAACTTCGCAATAGGAGCCTATAGCCCTTATTTTAGTAAAATTAGGCTTATAGGTCTTAGAAGGCTCTAAATTAGCTAGATATAGCTGTTTAGGACTTAGTAGTTTAGTGCTATTCGCAGTAGTATTAACTAAATCTACTATAGCAGGAAGGATGTAAGACTATAGATACAGAGGTAATTGTAACTACTGTAGGGTAGCACGCAAACGGTCTAGAAGTACCCTTATAGCTCTCTCTATTAGCCTATTCTGTTCGTAAATATAGGGGCAAGAGGTGCTAAAGCAAATACCCTTAGAAGATAGCTAAGCTTGCAACCTAGTATTAATTTCTGTACTACTATTAAAATAAAGGTGTTTAGGGTAGCAGTTATATTGGTTTTTTAATTCCTTAAAGAAGCCTTTAATACAGCTATAGAGAGTAGAACCCTCTTTATTAGCTAGATTAAAAGACCACTTATACCGTGATTTTCTATTAATTAGAAAAAGAACTAGAGGCCTCTTATTGTGCAGTATAGGCTCTATTTTAACGGTATCTCCCTCTATAATATCTAAACATCTAGGGGGGTTAGGAATAGCATACTTGCTAGGTCTTTTAATAGCTTTAGCTTGGTTGCAAGCTAGGCAGTTAAAATCCTTTTCCTTGATTTTTGTAAAATTAGGAATACCTTTAGTAATAGAAGCAGTCTTCTTTAGTAAAGGGAGTCCTATATGCCCTAATCTAACGTGCTAAGTAGCAGCTAATTCTAGGAGCTTCTTATAGGAAGGAGAAGCAGTAATAGGAGAATTACTACTAGAATTATTATTAGAGCTAGCTTCCTGTTGCTCCCTATCTTGCTAGATCTCTTAAGAACTACAGGCCTCGTTTAAGGGATCTAGATGGCTATTTCCTCCAATATCCAGCAACTTAGGATTTAGACCTTCTAAATCCCCGTTATTAGAAGGAATCTAACTAGAAGCCCGTTTAGGAACTAGGGCTAATAGCTCTATAACATCGTTATTGGTATTATCTTCTTCTTTAAAATTAGATAATTCCTCAATACAGCTATATTCCTTAGGATTAAAACTAGGCTGTTAAGGGATTTAAACCTCTATAGGATAACTAGCATTATAACCGCTATTATAACTATTGCTAGTAAATCCCATATAAGAGAGATTTGCGTGGTTTTTACACACTCTAGGGGTCTCTTGCCCCTTAAGCTGTAGAAAGAAACCATGCTTTTTAGGATTTAGAAGCCTACAGCAGCTTCTATTAGCTAGAAATAGCTGATTTCTAAGGAGAGTGCCCCCTATTAAATAGTGCTTTAGACCACTAATTAGGTTGGTATCTAAACCTAGGCAATATAGAGCATCTTTTAGAGCTAAAGGCCTGTATTTAGCTGGATTTGTACTAACTAGTACCTAGAATACAGCAGTTCCCTGTCCTTTAGGATAAATAGGACCTCCTTTAGTAGCAATAGGCGCGGTTTTACCCTTTTTTATAGGCTTAAAAGTCCTAAAAAATGCCTTATTGTTAACTATATAACAGGTAGAACCTGTATTGTATAGTAAGGAGTTTTTAATTATTCTATTAGAATAGTTAAAAGAAGGGGTATTATTACTAGTAGTACTAGTATCACTAGTAGTGGATTCTGTATCTAAATCGTAAGAATTATCACTACTAGAACTGCTAGATTCACTATCGAAATCTATAGTATCCTGGTTGCTAGTAGATAGGTTATAGCAACCTATAGCAAAAGCAGCTTCTCTATCCTTATTCCTAGAGTTTTTGTTACTTCTTCTTCGGCCCTTCTACTTCTTCTTATTCTTAGAGGCTTTATCTGTATCTTTAGAGGCATTAGAATTATTAGAATTAGAATCGTTAGAATTCTTCTTCTGATTGGGAGGATTCTTTCTTTGATTAGCCTTATTATTATTAGAACTATTAGAATTAGAAGCTTTATAACTAAGAGCCTTAGATATAGAGGAGCTTTTATCTCTTTGTTCTTCCAATAAGTTAGCTATAAGGAACTGTAAATTCAGCATTTTTATAGATAGACCTTGTGCTCTAGCAGCTCTAATAGAATATTGCTGCCTTTCAGCCTAGCTAGGGAAGGTCTTCTTTAAAGCATTAATATAATAATTTACCTAGTTAATAGGATTAATAGCTACACTATAGAGCTGTAATCTAGCTAGTAAATTATTAAATTTAGCATTAAAGGCCTCTAAAGATCCCTTATAGTTCGAAAACGATAAGTTGTAATAACTAGCATATAGCGTACTACGTTGTATTTTAGCACTCTGCGAATATTGCCTAACTAGAACGTTATAGGCATCTATAGGGGACTTATACCAGCTTATAGCAGCTTGAGGTCCAGATTGGCAACTATCTCTTATAATTATAAGGATAATAGCTTGCTCTAAATCTACTAATGTACTAGCTATACTAGGATTATTAATAAATTAAGGGAATCCTAGTGCCCTAAATTAAATAGTTAAAGCTTGCTTCTACTGTTCAAAATTTTTAGGGCCTTTTAGCTTAGCAGCCTCTAGAATAGAGTGGACATTCTTATTTAGCTCTTTTATAGTGCCTTCATTAAAAGCAGGTAGAAAAGTAGCACTATTAGAACTAGAAGGTTTAGGGGCTTCAAAAGAGACTTTAGAAGCTCTTTTAGAAGTAACAGGATCTACTACCTTAGAGGGAGACCCTATAGAGAGATTACCTATAGATGTAATTATAGTATCTAATTTACTTAGTAAATTAGCTATATTACCTTTATTTTAGCTTTATTTTGCTTCACTATACCTAATAAATCTATTTAGGGTCTCTTATTGCTTATCTATTTAAGCTTTTAGATTAGCTTATACATTATAGACTTACACTACTCTTTTAGAAGCTAATCTAGCTTCCTTTAGAGCCTTCTTAGCTGTATAATCTTCTTTATTAGAAGAGGAATCTACTGGCTGAGGGGGGGACCTTACTGGACTAGGAAAGCTAGTAGCAGCTGTAGCTGGTGTACTAGAACCACTACCCCGTTTAGGGCTTATGCTCTTTCCCTTGCCTGTTCCTTTTGGTGCTATTTTAAGGGTTTAAAAAATAGCTAATTTAATGCTCTTTTATAGCTAATTATAGCCAAATTACAGTGGAAAAGGTAGTAAATAACAGTAATAACCTCTACTAGATATTAATAGATTGCTCTATTATAGGCCTAGAAGTGCCCTATATCTTTAGAAATTATACTAAGATTTTTCTCCAATTTCTTTTGTAATAGGTATAACGGGCTCTAAAGGCTGCGTTATATCGCGATCTGTATACGCATACAATTTATATAGCAGACCAGATTAACAAGCAGTTGTAAGGGGCATAAAACACAGGTCCTAGCTATTTTTAGCCAAAAAAATTCAGGAGATTCTTCTCTAATTAGGTTCCAACAAATTAGTGGAGACCTAGGCACAGCTAATTTAGGGATATCTAGCTAATTCCTACTTCAAAATCCCAACTAGTAGGATTACCACATAAATTGATTCTGCAACCGAAAACACAGGAATATCTAACAGCAACAAGAGCTATTAGGCGTGCACTATAAATTGTAGTATAGCTACTAACAGAGGTGCATAGGATGCACAATATAACAACAACCACAAGCGATGCAGTGCAGCGCTAAGCTTATTTCTTAATGGAAATAATTAATTAGGCAGTGCCTAATAAAACGATTTATAGTGCAAATGTAATGTATGCAAATGTATATATTTTAATGTTGCGTAACGATAGAACCTAGCTATTAAGAATAGCTTCAAAAGTGTGTATATATAGGGTGCATAGAGTGCAGGAGGCACAGGGTGGGCAGAATAAAAACACCAGTATAGTAGCTAGCAATATGTATGCAGCAGGTATTAATAGCTTCTAGCAAGCTACTAATAGCAGCAATAGCTGCTAGCGTAGGTCTTAATATAGCTTCTAGTGGGTAATACAGTACACAATAGTAGATTTTCAGCGGGCTAACAGCTTGCAGATAGGTCTTCCGGGCTTATAACCTATTGAAAATAATAGGGATTACAGAACTAGATAGAAGAGGGTAGTGGTCTCTTATATTTAGCACCTGTAATTGCTCCTAGCAATTATTACGTAGTAGAAGCAGCAGCGGCCTAAATCAAGCTGTAGTGTATAGTATAGATCACGTAGAGGCAGTAGATAACTATAATAATAGTGGTATCTTATATTAAGAGCGCTGTAACAAACAAGTGAGGGTAGGATCTTAAATCTTTCTAGTCCCTTATAGACCCTTTAACTATATTAGTAGGCTGTAGTTGCTAGAAGGGGCTTATAGGCTACTTTATAATTTCCGCAAAAAGATTTACTATATAAAAACAAAAAAAATCGACTTACAGCTATACAAACGAGACGCTTACGTGCACAATTTAACAAATTCCACTAATAACAAGCAACCCTTATAAGCAACTCTATCCAACAATTATACCAGTAGATAGCCCTAATTCTTAGCTTTCGAATAGTATACTTCTTGAATTTCTACTATTGCTAGTTGTGGAGAAAATCGCAGTTAAAGTTGACTATAGGTTAGGCAACTTGCCTTAGTTAAATCTAGATGTTTGCATCTAGTAACAACGATATCTCTACCAAAAATCAACGTAACAAGACCTAATAAGGGTCACGTGATAGAGCAACTAGTAGGCATAAAAATAGGCTATACAGGGTAGCTTATTTTTAACAATATCCTTAAGAATAGTATTATAGTAGTTATATATATTTAAGAACTTATAGGTAAAAATAGTTTAGTAAATAAGCTAGCTAAAGTAAGAGAGAATTAATATAAACTTAACTATAAAACCTTAGTTAGTAAGTTTCTATATTTTAGTAAAGTAATACTATAGGTAAGAATGCTTAATAAAGAGGCTAGAATTCTAAATGTAGCCTTTATGCCTCTATATATATAGTTAGTATCTCTTTCTTTAGCTAGAATAATAGTTATATAAGCTCTTCTTATAAAGGTTATTGCAATATAGTATATAAATATCTTTAAGGATGTTACTATTAAACAGCTCTAAATTGTTTAAGTTCCTTTATATAAGAAAACTATAGATATAGCAGCAATAAGGGAATATTAGTGCTATAGAAGTAAAAGTAGTAAGAGCGCTAACGCTAATAATATAGCTATTAAAGTTCTAGATATATTTTAGGTTAGTAAAGAGATAAGCTATATATAGATAAAGGAACAGCGTACTTTAGGCTAATAGAACAATATTTTACGGTTTTAATTAGCTAGCTACTTACAGTTAAATAAATTCTATTTAGAGCTAATAGAAAAGAGTTCTTTTACGTTAAAAGGAGCAGCAGCAGCTATATAGTGTAAAGAGAACTTTTAGGAAATAACAATAGAATTATTTAGTTATAATATAGAGGTAAGATAAGATATAAAGGAGAAAGGAAAAAATAAAAAAAGAAGAAAAGAAATTATTTATTTTTATATTAGAAATAGCTAAGAGCTAGCTGCTAGTTTATTGCATACTAAAGAGATAACAACAATAATAACTATTTACGCTCTACTAGCTATTAGTTTATTATACACTAAGAGAATAACACTAATAATAACTGTTTACGCTCTATACTCTTAACAACACCCTTTATATATAAATAGATTATATATAACTAATAACTGTTTATAATAGCAATAGAGATAAAAGAGAGAGAGTGCTTTCTAGTTAATAAAAGAGATTGTTATATAATAATTGCTTTAAACATAAAGAGACCTAGGAATATAGGTAGATTATACACTAGCAACACTAGTATTATAGCTAGCGCCTATATACTAGGTAGATAATTAATAGCTATATATAGAGGCTTATAAGGCAGAGGTAAGCAAGGGGTTAATAGACCCCTAGGAGAGTATAATTAAGTAAAGAGGCATAATTAATCTATTGTAGTGCAACTAATAGGTTAGTTAGTAAAGCAATAAACAGCTGTTGCTAAAGTGCTATAAGTAATTAAAGAGAAGAGAGATAGAGCAGACGTTTATTTATATATTAGCTCTACAACACTATACAATCTATAAATAGTATATTATTGTAGCAATAGAATAGCTAGAGTAAAGCGCCTAAGCGCAGATATTATACCTCTATTTTTTATAAGTAGACAATAGAGAAAATATAAAAGAGAGAGTAGATAGAGAATTAGCTATAATTTATAGTACTTACTAAAGATAATAAAGGGATTGTTATAAGGGCTAAAAGGAAAAGGAGCGTATATTATAGACTTAAGCCTTAGGCTTAGGTCTTTTAGTAAAGAGAGAACAGCAGAAGAGAGATAGAGATCTATATAGATAAAGGGATAGAAGTAGGCTGTATTTATTTAGAGGTTAGCTAAACTTTACTAGGCCCTAGAGAGAGGACCTTAGCTATAGAGTATATGCTAAAAGGGGCTCCTAAGGGGATAGACCTACCTCTAAATATATAGTATAGAGATATAGAGAGGCTTCTAGTTCCTTCTCTCTTTCCCCTTTTCTCCCTATAATTATAGTTCTCATTATAGACGCTAGTTAGCAGCAGCCACTAGGTTAGTCCATTACAATAAGTTTATAGCTGTTAAAGTCTTAATATATATTTACTGTTAGCCTCTACTAAATTACAACAATTATAAATAGCTATTAACTAAGGATTTATTAAGACAATACTAGCTATAATACAGCCTATATTCTTACTCTCTCTCTCTCTTTATTTCTTTATTCTTATAATATTTTTATTATAAGTATCTACCTAAGCTCTTTTTTACCTTTAATCTTTTAAAAGCTATTTAATCTCTACTATTAAGATAGAAAATAAATACTAGGAACCTATTTCTAAGACTAGCTTTAGAGTTATATATAAGAGATAAATATATTACTTTAGGACGTTAAGGAACCTACTAATATACTACATTATAGTGTAGGTCTATAAGCTAGTTAGCAATTTCTTTTATATAAAAGAGTAAGATTAAGTAGATTTACCTCTTAAAAAGCTCTATAAGCGCTAGCTGCCTTTCTTCTAGTAACGTTTTAAGTAGTCTCCTTTTAGCCTACTACTTTATTAGAATTACAATTTAGATAACTTTAGGCTTATAGAATTAATATAGCCTAGCTAGAGTTTAGCAATCTAGTTTAATTATCTTAATAACATTTATAGCTTTCTAATTAAATCCTTTAAGCAAGAGACTTATTGTAGATAGTTAGATTAATTCTAGCTTACTGCTATAGTAAAAATTATTACTTATAGGATTAAACGTGCAGTAGTTATCTTTAAGGAGTCTTTTGTAATTAATACAGAAGAAACAGACTAAAGTAAGATTGTAAGACTTATTGTAATAGACTGGCCTAGTGGCTGCTGCTAACTAGCGTCTATAATGAGAACTATAATTATAGGGAGGAAAGGGGGAAGAGAGAAGGAACTAGAAGCCTCTCTATACCCCTGTACTATATATCTAGGGGTAGGTCTATCCCCTTAGAAGCCCCTTTTAGCATATACTCTATAGCTAAGGTTCTCTCTCTAGGGCCTAGTGAAGTCTAGCTAACCCCTAAACAAATGCAGCCCACTTCTATCCCTTTACCTATATAGATCTCTGTCTCTCTCCTGCTGTCCTCCCTCTACTGAAAGACCTAAGCCTAAGGCTCGAGTCCGTAACAGCTTCTAACTATTTATATATAGTTGCAGTTACATGTACCAGTGACCTGCGGATCTGTAGGATTATCCCGTAACATATACCTAGATTAATATATTACCTAATTAATAAATTTAATTAACGTAGGGCACCCACCTACGGAACCCACCTACATTCGGAACGCGAATTGCTACAACAACAACATTCTATTAGCGTTAAATTATTCAGCGCCACGAGCTAAGAATGGCTGTAATTGGTGTTGCCTAGCTACTAAGCTGCTACTTATAACATAGATCCTTAAAACCGATATTAGCAGCAGCTGTAGCAGCCTCCTAGAGCGCTAGAAGGCGCTGCTAAGCCTTTTCTATATCCTTAATATTAACGAATTTTTTATTTAGGTTATAAGTAACTTTCTGCTTTTTCTGTAGTTTATATTAATTAATTTAATGCTAGAGGTCCTAAATCTAGCGCTTTACATTTATTAGCTTAAGGTTTTTATTGTTTAATCCTTTCTAGATTTTGCGAAATAATTAACAGTAAGCTAGGCCTAATGCTTATAGTTTAATTACTTAGTTAACAAGCTAATAAATGTAACAGCTGTACTAAGGGGTTATAAGATAGTTATTCTAACTATTATCTATGCTTACTAAAGCTAGCGTAAAAGGTTTTTTAGCTAATAGTAGTAATTTTAATAGAAGAGGTCTACTAATATTTAGAGGGTAAATTCTAGTAGCTTTTTAACCTACTAAGATGTTTCTTTTTATAATTCTAGCTTCATAAGCCTTATAGTAATATTCTAGAAATAGAGACTTACTTATAGGGGTTATTGTTAATAATAGTTAGAAGTCTATAATTAAAGCGCAATAGCTAGCCTTAATAGGCGCAAAAACGCCTATATTAAGTAGTTATAGTATATATAATAAATATTCTAGTAGAAAAAGTAGATAGATATTGTTTTTAAAGCACTTAAGTATAAAGTTATTATTAATATAACTATTGTAACTATTAAGAACAAGAAGCTAGGCCTTTAACGATTTAGTAGGTGTTGTTTTAGGGATAAAAACCTCTTTTAGCTAATGTAGCCTAATTGTGTTTAATGTTTAGCCGTTAGGTAATACTGTAAAGTGCTATATACTATATTTAGCTATATTATCTTTATTAGGGAACTACTGCTGCTATACGCTCTATCCCTTAAATATAACAAAAGAGCAAATTGCTCTACTGTTTATACTAATGCACTTAATAATTAAAGTCTAATAATGTAATCTAGGGTGTTTTCTAATAATGCTCTTTATTTGTAAGCTTTTAAGCACTAAGCTATTGCTCCCTTAGCCCTCTTAAATGCCTATTTTATCTATATTGTATTAGTTTATTGTTTTAATTAACTTAATAATAGGTTAGTCTAGGAGAGCAAAGAAGCCCTTAATAGAATTAGCAGAAGCTCTATTAATGCAGTAGGAATCTATTTGCTTACCTCTCTTTATTAATACTTCTAAATACTTACGTAAAAAGCCCTAAACCTAGTTCTTTCTAAGAGGTTAAAAGTCGCTGCCTTTAGCTAGTAGGTATAACACAATGCTATAGAGCTGTAAATAAGTTATAGGTACATTTAATAATGCCTAGGATAAAATCTAGCTAATAAGGCTTTCTTCTTCCTTATAAGAGAGTTACTGCAATTGCTTAAATGCATTATTTCGCGTTTAGCGGCCTTTAAATCGGTTCTAAAGCGTTATCTTTAGTATTAACTACTGCTTTACTGCTTAGGCAATTAGTAGGCCTTCTGTAATAGCAAGTATTGCATCTTAAATGTTGTTTTCTGTGTAGTTAGGCATTGTAAAGCTAATGATAATAAAATTATAATAGTAGTAGTTAAATTGCACAAAAAAACGCGGTTTAAAGATAGCTGCTTCTAGTGTTGAAGGAGGTAAATTTACGGTCCGAATGTAGGTGGGTTCCGTAGGTGGGTGCCCTACGTTAGTCTTCTAACGCTTCTACTAACAATTTTTTAGAATAGCTAGAATAGCCGATTTTTTTTTATAGGGGCAGCACTTATTACAGAATAGACCTACAGATTACCGGCACATATAACTGTAACTATATATAAATAGTTAGAAGCAGCGCTTCTGGTTGAGCGGACTTGCCCCCTTTAAGGCTTTCTTGGTGAAATGACCTCTGCGTAATATAGTCACTATTTACTATAACACCTTATGTCTTCAAGTCAAGTAGTTATATCGTGTAGAGTCTCGTCTACGATTAGACCTGCGTCTTGATTGTTGCAGGGCTTGGCAAGTTTGCGACACATCTCGATACTCTTGCCACAGCATACTCCAGCTCTCTCATAAAGTCATCCTTCTTTTGTTTCTGTGATGTCCAACGCTTCCTCTTCTGGTTGTCGTCAGGCAGTGAGGCCAAAGGCTGGCGACCGTGGAACTCGGAGCGCTCGAAATCCACAACCATCAACCCACGACTTGTTGTATCATATAAAATGTTACGAGGCTCTGCGTCACGATGGAGAACACGCAGATTGTGTATTGCCTTGAACGCCATGGAAACAGCACTGCTGATGCCCGATTCCATGGCCCGGTCAACACATTCAAAGATCGGCTGTCCAGCCCAGCTGAGGAACATAAAGTACGTATAAACCCCGCAATCATAATAGTATGGTCGAACCAGGCCAATAGTGCCGAGGCATACCGGGACATACTTCCCTTGGATGGGCTGGAGTCGGTCATATATATCGTTCTCGTTTTGTAGGCAGGCAAGATCTAGGCCCTCCACGCCCTTGGCCACTAGTGTATAGCCGTGAGATGTCAATCGCACTTTGAAGAGTGACCCACGAGAACCAGATTTATAGAGCGGCACACAATCCGCATCCCTTCCACGGTCTACAGCAAGCTGGTGTCGGACGAGCCGCAGAAACGCTAGTCGACTAATGTGCTTTTGCCTGTGATAGCCTGCGTTGGGGCATTTTTGGTCAATAGGTCCTCCATATGCTAATCCCAGGAGACAACGTTGAGTACAAAATGACCGGCTTTGTACATTCGGCTTCTTCCCTGGACCTGACTCTCTCTGTTGGCCTTTGCGCTGTCCTTGGTTCCTACTATTCAAGCTCGTGGCCGCTGAGGAGAATGTTTCCCCACCCGTGCGAGATGGCTTCGGCGTAGGAGAAGGAGGATCTTCGTCATCGTCCTCCAGTCGTCCAGCGCTTGTTTCCTGTGGCTTGCAGCGGGAGCGAGTGCGAATTGGCGATCTCTTAAATCCCTTCCAACGCTGTGGCTTATAAGGGGAGGCACGTGGTTCCTTAGGTTGGCTATCCCCTAGAACATCGTCGTACTCGACAGGCCAGAGACCGAGCGTCTCAGCCTCATCATGCCACGACTCAGGCGGTGGTCTAGCGCGAAGAGACTGGAGAATGAAGGCGAAAACCTGCGCAGCAGCTGTACGATGGAGCCTTGTCTCATCATCGTCCATTACGTCTAAATTCGGCACACATACCGAGAAGTAGACTTTTGTAGGATCGTTTGGGATATGAAGGAAGATGAATGCCTGTCCAGTGCATATATAGCCGTACCGAAGACCTTTGCCAATCATGTAAGAGAAGAGCTGAGTAACGACAGCAGCGGCGAGACGTCTAGCCGTGAAAGCAAAGCCCTGGCCAGTCTTGTTAATCACATCACGTTCCGGCTGAATTTCCACCTCAAGCCCAGTTGTAATCTCATCAAGACTTAGCTTGTGCGGTGCCTTGTATTCGATTGCGATAACTGGGAAATCTTGGCCGCTTGAAGTCTGGTATATACAGAACTGGTCCGCCCGATTTCCCTTGCCTCTCGCTCTGCGACGAGGCTTGGGAGCTGGCGGCAGTTCCGGGGCTGGCACCTGCATTGCAGCATTGGCGCTATCTCTTCCCAGCGACATATGCTCCATGGGCGCAGTTATGGAGTCGTCTGTCGTGCCGTGATTCGTATGGCTCTCAAACTTCACTGTTCCCTGGAGATTGAGACGATTTCGCAGTGATGGATCTGTGTTTGCTTGAGTGATTAAAGTCCAAACCGCGTTTTCTACCACTTCGCGCTCGAAGTGTCGGAGCCCAATTTCACTGCTAATAGGCTGGAGCCTTGCCTTAACGTAATCAATTTGATGGTAAGATGGATATTCAGGCTTGAGGAACAAGTCGCTGATTGAGAGTTCGTTCCAGATCTCTTCTTGTCTCATTGCAAAGCTGTCCCAAGGGATAATTCGTCTAGGAAAGATGCGGCCGACTGGATTGGTGGTTTCTCCTTGCGTAACCCGAGTTGGGTCTGTTACGATGTCGATAGCGAGATCAAGCGAATGGCAAGCCTTAAGATACTGTTGGAGGTCCAGTAGCGACGAGGCTTTTGCCCTTTCTTCAGCTTCTTCGCGTCGACGTTGTTCCTCCTGAAGCAAACGGCGCAACTCTTCGATTTCGTCCATTGGGACTTCAAAAAATACTACAATTTGTAGTGCACGCCTAACAGCTCCTATCGCGGATATTCCTGTGTTTTCGGTTGCAGAATTAATTTGTGTGGTATTCCTACCTGTGGGATTTTTGAAGTAGAAATTAGCTAAATACCTGTTTTTTTTTTTCACGTGCCTAGGTCTCCACTGTTTTATTAGAACCTAATTGGAGAAAAATCTCCTGAATTTTTTGGCCAAAAATAGCTGGGACCTATATATTATGCCCCTTGCGACTGCTTATTAACGTTAGGCACCTATATATGGAATCCACCCACATTTGGAACGTAAATTTACTCTCTTTAACACTAGAAGCAACTATCTTTAAACCGCGTTTTTTCGTGCAATTTAACTATTATTATTATAGTTTTATTATTATTAGCTTTATAATACCTAACTATATAGAAAACAATATTTAAGATATAATACTTACTATTATAGAAGGCCTACTAATTACTTAAGCAGTTTGTTGACTTAAAACTAAATCCCTAAATAACTATACAGTCTACACTAAAACAAGTAGTAATGCAGTGCACGTTAAGAGCGAAGAGAATTAGAAAAGAGCGAGATATTTATTAGTATGCACTATTAAATAATAGTAGATAAGAAGATTAAATAGTTAGAAAAGGCAGAAATAAAATATTAGCTACAGCTTAAAAGATATATATATATAAAAAAGAGCTAAATATATTAAAGTATTAAAATAAGTGTTAAAAGTAGCAAAATAAGATTTCTTAAGTATTAAGTATTGCAAATTAAAATAGAGCAAAAGATATTAATTAATTAAAATAAATAAAGACTAAAAAGAGCTAGCTAAAGCTGCTTATAAAAAAGCTTTATGCCTCCTTTAAAACTATTTTATATATTAAAGTAATGTATATTCTTATAAGGAAAATCTATATATAGTATCCCTTATAAAGCTAATATAACATTATAAGGAGATAACCCTACTGCAATATAATACCTCTCTAGTTATAAATAAGCTTATAAAGTAAGACTTATAAGTAACTTAACTCTCTAGCTAATTCCTTTTATTTCTAAAGTCTTAATTCCTTTATCTCTTATAATAGCTTTAGTGTCTTTAGTGTATATAGTAGCGTCTCTCTTACTAGCAATAGTGTTCTTATAGCTAAGCGTTTTCCTTTACAATAAGTAGCTCTTTCTTAGCGATTTATACTTTACTTAGTTATTCTAAATATAATTAATTAGTGCCTTTTATTTACCTTAATTATCTCTTGCTAAGCGCTAAAGTAAAAGAGAGCTAGTAGTATAACACTAAGGTTTATATTAGTAATAGGATTATAGGCTATTATAGGTTATTTAGCTATATATCTTTAAGCTAATACTTCTATTTAATCCTTTATAGTGTAGTATTCTTTAGCTTTAAGCGTTTGTTTTACTGCCTTTATAACTTCTTTATCCCTTTACCTAGATTTCTACTTTTACACTAATAATTCTATAAAACGTAAAGATAGTAGCTAATGCTTTAAGTACCTTAATTATTATATAAGTTAGTTCTTACTGTTAGTAGACTAAGGGTCTTATTTATACTCCTTCGAGTCGGCCCTACGACTAGTTCACTAGTGCACTAGTATTTACATTAAAGAGGTTTAAATTCGGTTATCTAGGAGTTGTATCTAACTAGCAAAAGAGGCTACATTATATACCCTATTAGATACCTTATATGCCTTAGGTATAGTGTTATATTAAGGGGGAATTAAGGGGTATTAGCAACTCTAGTGTAAGTAGAGACTAATGTACAGATGCAACTAATTAGTAGTTATATTTACCTATATAGGTGCTAGAATTATATAATGGAGTTATAACAATTTTAATACTAGTAGTCTCTCTTTTTATTATGCTAGTAGAGTAACTCTAACAGTTATAGTAATAACAAAATAGATTAAAGGAATAAATAACAATAAAACTAATATCCTTCTATATTAATTTGTAGGTCTCTTTACCTAGCCTTCTACCTATATATTAGCCTTATTGTTGTTAATAAAGGATTTAAGAGTCTTATTTAGCGTTACTTTTATTATTAAATCGGCAATATTATCTTTACTGTTAATCTAATAGATCTTATTAATTTTGCGCCTTTTATATAATTAATATAGCGCTATAATGTTAATTATTAATCTCTTTTCCTTTATTGTGCTAAGCTTTATAAGGCATTTATACAATAAGAATAAATCTATATAGACTACTAGTAGAATTAACAGTATCTATAGCTGCTTTATTACTATATTTAACGTAGTGCTAATAATATACAATATATTTACACTTTACACTATACTGTATAGTTTTAATGTAAGCGCACTCCTTATAACTCTCTTGCTTTTAATAGAGCTATATATAATAATATTGCCTTTTATTATAAATTTAGCGTTCTTTTTATAAGCTTCTTTATTGCCTAAAATAATTATATATTCTATCTAGAAGCTTAAATCTTTATTATTTATAAAGAATCTATTAATAAATATATATAATTTAGTAAAGAGAAGGTCTATTAAGATGTATTATAATCTATAGGTTTAGTTGTTAATTTACTATTAAAGCCTCTTATTTAGTTGCTTAATATTATTAATTGTAATATCTTACTATTATATAGTAATAGAAAGGTTAAATGCAGCTTTTAGTTAATAGATTATAGCAATATATACACTATAGGCTTATTACTTAATATACTATTGTTTTATTAAATCTATATTAACACTAGTAGTATTAATAGGCTAAATCCTCTTACTTTAACCTTTTTAGTAAAGGGTTAAAGTACTATTATTAGATTTAGTTAATATATATCTATTAAAAATTAGTAGCGTTTCTGCTGTTAAGCTTTACTTTAGCTTTACAGTAAAATTAGCCTTCTATAGTTTAAATTCCTTATAGTTAAAGAAGGTTCTATTGCTTAGTTTTAGTATATTATTAGTCTATATTTTAATAATTCTAAAATAGTTATTGTTATTTAATATTAGTAAGTAGGGGTTATATATTAATATAACTATACTTAAATTATTATAGTAGTAGCAGAAGTACGTAAACTACTAATATATACCTACTTTAGCGATTCTATATAGAGGCTTAATTACTTCTATTACTATATTGTAGAGATATAGGTGTTTAATTTAGTTAGGAAGTTATACAATAATAAATCTATTTAAATTAGTGTTAAATTGCATATAAGCCTATATAATATTGTAGATCTATAGAACAATATTGTATTTTTAGAGGGATAGAGCTAATACTATAATTAGGCGCTAGCTAGCCTATTAGATTATTAGAGATTGCGTTAAAATTAACAATTTATTGCTGTTGTTATATCCTTAAATAACTAGTTTTAACTTCTTATATAGTAATATAGTTCCTTTTCCTTTAACTTCTTAAACTATATAAGATTTAAAGATATAGCTGTTATATATAGTAGAGTTAAATTTAATAAATTAGAAAACATCTTTAGCTAGTAGTGCATTAATTTTAGCTTAGTTAAATGCTTTAAATAGAGTACCTTTTGCTGTAATCTTGTTGTTTTTCCTTAGTTAAACAGCTAGGTTATAGTTTGCTATTTCTTTTATAGAAAGGAAAATTTTATTGCTAGATTTATATAGCAATATATAAGTAGGATTAATACTACTACTAGGGTTAGAACTATAAGGACTACTAGTAGTTAGGCTAGAAACAGTAATATATCTATTTAGTTTATTGTTAAAAGTAAAGGAATTTTATATAGAATTAATTAGAATAGAAAGAGAATTCTTTCTTAGTCTTTTAGGGCCTTTTTTCTATATTAGGTTTAGATTAATTAGTTATTTTACCTTTAGGGGTCTTTCTCTCTTCTTTAGTAAAATAGAATTTCTTTTAAATAAAGATTCTATATTGCTATTATTAGGTATAACATTAGAAATAGCGGAATAATTATTAAATTTATTGTTATTATAGTAGTAGGGTTTTACAATAGTTATATAAAAATAAATAGAGCTATAAGGCATTTATATAGTGTATTTCTTGCTATTTATAGCAAGCAGCTTATAGAGGCCTTACTAGCCTTCTTTTTTACGCTATATATATACTTCTAACTGCAGAGGCAGTAAATATATAGGTATTGTATTTAAGCTGTTGCAGAAGGCAAGAGTATTGTAAATTTGCCTTTATGCTAAACACTTTTAGGCTTTATTAGTAGCTTTATATAGAATTAAAGCTTATTGTATTACAGAAAGGCTTAGAGGTAAATTATCTATTATATAGAGGTAGGCACTAAAGACTAATAATATAGGCATAAGACTGTTAAGTCTAGCAGAATTATTAACAGCTTTAATAGCTATCTAAAGCTTTTAATCCTTTATAATACTAGTATTAGTGCCTAATTTATTGCTAATAATGTTGTAAGCTCTTTGTAATAGGCTATGGTACTATTTAATTTTACTAATACTGTTGTTACAGTTAGATCTAACGTTAGTTTATTGGATGTAATAGTGTATTGTTGGATTTAATAGGTTATACAATAATTCGTAAGATAAGTTGTAGGAGCTTCTATAAGGAGCATCTAATAATAGTATTTTAGTAAGTAATAGTTAATTGTTTAATCTAACTACTTAAGTGTTGCTTCTAACTATTTATATATAATTACAGTTATATACACTAGTAATCTATAGGTCTATAGAATTATTCTATAATAAGTGCTACCTCTATAAAAAAGATTAGCTATTCTAGCTATTCTAAAAAATTAATTATTAGTTATTAGAAGGCATATTAGATTAAACTAAATAACTCGTTAATTTAGTTATTATAAAAGGTATAGAAAGGTAGTTATTGTTTTATTGCGTAAGTGTTGGAATCGTCATGACTCCATCGTGCGATTCCGGCACCTGCGTGGGTGGATACAACCGCTAATTAGTTGCATCCGCACACTAGTCTCCACTTACATCAGGGCCGCTAATACCCCTTAATTCCCCCTTAACACAACACTATACCTAAGGTATATAAGGCATCCAATAGGGTATATAATGTAGCCTCTTTTGCTAGTTAGATATAACTCCTAGATAACTAAATTTAAACCTCTTTAATGTAAATACTAGTGCACTAGTGAACTAGTTATAGAGCTAACTTAAAGGAGTATAAATTTAACCCTTAGTCTTCTAACACTAATTAGTAGTTACTTAACTAGGAGTCTTTAGTACAACTAAAGAGATTAGTATAACTAACTATAGATTAACTAGGTTTAGCAAGAAGAGATATAATACTATTAGCTAGAACCCTTAGCAGCTAATGTAACTAGTAAAGCGTACTAAAGGAAGGGATATCTTTACAATTGCTTAGTTACTAAGTTATATTAACTTATAATAATGTTTTAGTTTAACTAATTATTAATATTAAACTCTTAAGGAATTAAATTACTAGCTAGAACCCTTAGCGGCTAACGCTATAGAATTTAACTCCTTTAACTATCTTAGAACTTAGCTAAAAGCTAGCTAAATCCCTCTATCTTTATACTAATTCTATTATACCTACTTTCTTTTTCTATACTACTTAATCTTATTTAATATAATAAGTTTATAATAACTCTAAGTAAATCTATAAGAATTTAAGCAATAACTATAACCTAATAAGCTTTTAGAATAACTTTAAAAGTATTAAAAACTTCTATTAATAAATTAGAACTTAATATATAAAATTAACCTAAAAACTACTACTACTACTAATTTAAACAATAGAATTACCTTTATAATTAACCTTTATAAAGATTAAAGATTTAGAGATTAAGAATAATAAAAGAACTTTAAATTTAACTTCTATAACTAGAATAAAAACCTATTTTAAAGAGCTTTTACTCTAATTATTAAAGCGTTATATAATTTACTATATAAATATAGAGTTTATATAGGCAAAAGTAGCAGCTAAATTGCTAATTCCCTTAAAAGAGTACTATAGAAAGAGAAACAATCTATATAGCTAAAAGAAGAGATTAATAAATAAGTAGCATTAGGTAAATTCTACTTAAATCTATACTTAGATGTAGAACCTATATCTACAGTAAAGAAGCCTTAATCTTTTTCCTAGAACCCTCCTTCTATACCTTTAGCACTCTCTCTATTACTTTTATTAAGTGTACTTAGTAATTTAATAGATATACTAGTAGGAATACTACCTTCTCTCTTTTCTCTATAGAATATAAGATTTCTTCTGCTTCTAGTAGTATAACTATTACTTTCTTCTATAATAGATTCTTCTTAGACTAATATAAGGAAAGTCCTAAACCTTATAAAGATCTATAAGGAAAGCAATAAATATAGCGGCAATATATTTAATTTTATTATACTAAAAGTAGTTATCCTTAAAGACCTATACTAACAACTTAATTTCTTAGAACTAGTAATAATAAAGGTATTTCTAGTAATACTAATAAGTAAAGCACGTAAATTCTACCTTACAATAATTGCAATAAATATAAGGATAAATTATACCTTTAATTAAATAGTTAAAATTGTTAAATAATACTTTAAGACCTTAACTAATAAGTAGTTCTATTGCTAAAGATAGAACAGTATTATATTATATAATATAATTACTAAGAACCTTAATAAATCTATACTTAACTACCTTAATATAATAATCTAGAACCTTTAAGATATCTATAATAGCCTTTTTAACTCTCTTATAGATAATTCTAAACTTATTAAGTAAACCCTTTAAGCAGTTAAAGGCATCCTTAAATATAGCTAAGCTAAATTTATAACTAACGCAATATTCTAAGAGCTTATTAGCAACCTATAAAAGTTAATTAGTATTGCAGAAGTATAAAAGGAAATTAGCTAATTCTATATTAAATTTAACTAACTTAATATTAATAATAAAGCCCTCTATATAGACTGTTAATATTAACGTTTAAGAGATCCTAGCTATAGCAGAAGTAAGACCTAAAAATAACGCTGCTTTATCTACAGAAAAGAAGGATATTAGTTAATAAAGTATAGTAAAAAAGAACGTTAAGAAGTACAGTAAAGATAGTAGAATAATAAGAAATATAGAACCCCTTCTTTAAACAGTAAATTTAAAGCCTATTTATAAGCTTATAAAGGATTAAGTAAACCTATATAGAATAATAGTTCTAATAATACTTAAGATATAGGTAAAGTATTTATTAAAGAATCTAATACAGCTAATAAAGGAAAAACCCCTTAGCTAATAATTATATAATTCTTTACTAATGCTATAACTATAGATAATAGAGCTATCTTCTAGAACCTTAAGGAAGAAGCCTACTAATATACTCTACATAAGGAAGACCTATTTACAGAAGATTAATTAAATCCTATAGATCCTTTATTATATTTGTTATCTTATATATTAAAAGAACATTATTCTAGTGAGATATTTAGAGGCATCTTACTTAACACTAAAGCAATAGGCGTATTAACAGCTAGAATTAACTAAGTATAAGCACTAGTAAAGAAAATGCCTTTATTAAAGATAAATCTATTTAATTAATACTATATAATTACATTTAGCGTAGAATTAGCAACTTTAATAGGCTTTATTATAGTTTTAATAGTCTTTAGCCTAATTACATTCTACGTAATTAATATAAGCACCCTGTTCCTATATAGCATCAATAATATAGATAAGATATATATAAAGCTTAACAACCTTAAAAACGTACTAATTTAAGGCAACTAAAAGGTTTCTATTATCTAGAAATAGAGATATCTATAGTAAACTCTAGAAGCTATAGAAGCAGCTGCATTCTTTCTATTAGAAAAGCAAATCTATTAGCTTTATTGTTAATTTAGGTATCTCTCTATACAACAATTAATAAAGATTCTATAACGCATAAGTAAAGATATTAGTAATAATAACGCTATTAATAGAATTATATAAGTCTGCTACTACTGCTAACTTAACAGTAAATTACCTAGTTAATTCTAATTTACATTAAAAGATAACTATAACTTTAACTATAAAATTATTGTTAATATTATATATCTAAATAGTAGCTCTATTCTTTACGTTGTTAATTCTGCAACCTTGTTCTAAGCAGCCTACTTTCTAGAACCCTAAAAGCAAAAAGCGTAAGATATCTAGAGTGCGTTAAAAGAATACTAGATTAATACCTATCTAGGTCCTTCTAACTAGATAGTTTATAATGCTAAAAAGAACTTTATATCCGCTAAATTCCGCTATTATATATAAATGTTATCTATTAATGTTAATAAAGTTCCTATTAAAGCCTATAATAGCATTAGTAAAATTAAACAGTACTATAGCCTATTATAAAGAGCTTACAATATTATTAGCAATAAATTAAGCATAAATACTAGTATTATAAAGGATTAAAAGCTTTAGATAGCTGTTAAAGCTGTTAATAATTCTGCTGAACTTAATGGTCTTATGCCTATATTACTAGTGTTTAGTGCCTACCTCTATATAACAGATAATTTACCTTTAAGCCTTTCTATAATATAATAAGCTTTAATTTTACGTAAAGCTACTAATAAAGCCTAAAAGTGCCTAGCATAAAGGCAAATTTATAATGCTCTTACCTCTTACAACAGCCTAAATACAATACCTATATATTTACTACCTCTACAGTTAGAAGTATATATATAGCGTAAAAAAGAAGGCTAGTAAGGCCTCTATAAGCTGCTTACTATAGATAGCAAGGAATACACTGTATAAATGCCTTACAGCTTTATTCGTTTTTATATAACTATTATAAAACCCTACTACTATAATAACAATAAATTTAACAATTATTCTACTGTTTCTAACGTTATACCTAACAAAAGCAATATAGAATCTCTACCTAAAAGCAATTCTATTCTACTAAAGAAGAGAGAAAGACCCCTAAAGGTAAAGCAATTAATTAATCTAAACCTAATATAGAAAAGAGGTTCTAGAAGACTAAGAAAGAACCCTTTTTCTATTCTAATTAATTCTACACAAAATTCCTCTACTTTTAACAATAAACTAAATAGATATATTACTATTTCTAGCCTAACTGCTAGTAGTCCTTATAATCTTAATCCTAGTAGTAATATTAATTCTACTTATATATTGCTATATAAATCTAGCAATAAAATTTTCCTTTTTACAAAAGAAACAGTAAACTATAACTTAGCTATATAACTAAGGAAAGACAATAAGATTATAGCAAAAGGTGCTCTATTTAAAGCATCTAACTAAGCTAAAATTAATGCACTATTAGCTAAAGATATCTTCTAATTTATTAAATTTAACCCTACTATATATAACAACTATATCTTTAAATCTTATATAGTTTAAGAAGTTAAAGGAAAAGGAACTATATTACTATATAAGAAGTTAAGACTAGTTATCTAAGGATATAATAACAGCAATAAATTATTAATTTTAACGCAATCCCTAACGATTTAATAAGTTAGTTAACGCTTAATTATAGCACTAGCTCTATCTCTCTAAAAACGCAATATTGTTTTATAGATCTACAATATTATATAGGCTTATATACAATCTAACACTAATTTAAACAGATTAATTATTGCACAACATCCTAACTAAATTAAATACCTATATCCCTATAATATAGTAATAGATATAATTAAGCCTCTATATAGAATTGCTAAAGTAGGTATATATTAGTAGTCTACGTACTTTTGCTACTACTGTAATAACTTAAGTATAGTTATATTAATATATAACCCCTACTTACTAATATTAAATAACAATAACTGCTTTAGAATCGTTAGAATGCAGACTAATAATATATTAGAACTAAGCAATAGAACCTTCTTTAACTATAAGAAATCTAAACTGCAGAAGGCTAACTTTACTATAAAGCTAAAGTAAAGCCTAATAGCAGAAATACTACTAATTTTTAACGGATATATATTAACTAAATCTAACAATACTTTAACTCTTTACTAGAAAGGTTAAAGTAAAAGGATTTAACCTATTAATACTACTAGTATTAATATAGATTTAATAAAACAACAGTACATTAAGCAACAAGCCTATAGTGCGTACATTGCTACAATCTATTAACTAGAAGCTACATTTAACCTTTCTATTGCTGTATAACAGCAAGATATTACGATTAACGATATTAAGCGACTAAACAAGAGGCTTTAATAGCAGATTAACAACTAAACCTATAGATTATAATACATCTTAATAGACCTTCTCTCTGCTAAATTATATATATTTATTAATAGATCCTTTATAAATAATAAAGATTTAAGCTTCTAGATAGAATATATAATTATTCTAGGTAATAAAGAAGCTTATAAAGAGAACGCTAAATTTATAATAAAAGGCAACATTATTATATACAGCTTTATTAAAAGCAAGAGAGTTATAAGGAGCGCACTTGCATTAGAACTATATAGTATAGTGTAAGGCGTAGATGTATTATATGCTATTAGCACTACATTAAATATAGTAATAAAGCAGCTATAAATACCGCTAATTCTACTAGTAGTCTATATAGATTCGTTCTTGTTATATAAATGCCTTATAAAGCTTAGTATAATAAAGGAAAAGAGATTAATAATTAACATTATAGCGCTATATTAATTATACAAAAGGCGCAAAATTAACGAAATCTATTAGATTAACAGTAAAGATAATATTGCCGATTTAATAATAAAAGTAACGCTAAATAAAACTCTTAAATCCTTTATTAATAATAATAAGGCTAATATATAGGTAGAAGGCTAGGTAAAGAGACCTATAAATTAATGCAGAAGGATATTAGATTTATTGTTGTTTATTCCTTTAATCTATTTCGTTATTACTGTAACTATTAGAGTTACTTTACTAGCACAATAAAAAGAGAGACTACTAGTGTTAGAATCGTTATAACTCTATTGTGCAATTCTAGCACCTGCATAAGTAGATACAACTGCTAATTAGTTGCATCTGCACACTAGTCTCCACTTACATTAGGGCTGCTAATACCCCTTAATTCCCCCTTAACACAACACTATGCCTAAGGTATATAAGGCATCTAACGGGGTATATAATGTAGCCTCTTTTGCTAGTTAGATATAACTCCTAGATAACTGAATTTAAACCTCTTTAATGTAAATACTAGTGCACTAGTGAACTAGTTATAGGGCCGACTCGAAGGAGTATAAATTTGACCCTTGGTCTCCCAACAGTAAGTATATATTATTGTTATTATAGTGCAATCTACAGTATAGGTTGCTATATTTATATATTTTCTCTATACACTTATAATACCTAAATTACACTTATAATCTAGTAACTATTAAATCTATATATTAAATTAATAGATTTCCTTAAACCTAATAGAGCATTAAAGCTTATTCTATAACCTATATATAAGTAAAGTTATATAAAATTATCCTAGATAATATTAAATCCTATAAATTAATCTTATATAATAAAGCTAATTTATTAAATCTATATAGTATATTCCTTATGCAAGATTGTTCTATATAGTGTTAAAAGTATTAAAAATTAATCTATATTAAAGTTAATTTTCTATTAGATCCCTTTAGTGCATTTCTCTATATATATACAGCCTATTTTAATCCTTAAGCATTAGCAATAGCAGTAAATTGTTAGTTAGTTATAGTAAGTTACTAGTTCTCTCTAGAAAGTAAAGCTAAAGAACGCTTCTAGCAGCTTTAGGGAGAGTTTTACCTAAAAGGTATTAGTTTTACGCTTAGTAGGTATTTCTACTAGTTTACCTACAGCTAGCCTCTTAGTTAGTATTTTTACCTTAGTTAGCATTAGTTTTACTGTAAAAGGTAGCTTTTATAGAACTAGTAAAGAGAAACGCATTAAAGATAGGTTAATTAGTATAAACTAAGCACTTCTTTTACATTAAATAGTGCTAAATCTATTACTAAAGAGACTTTATATAGCAATAAGCTAGTTAGCTAAGTATTTTAAGAAGTCTATATAAATATAGTTAATTTTGTATTATAGGTATCTATTTTCTGCCTATAGTATATTAATATTACTAGTAACCTTTAGTAAGGTTTTACTCTTATTAATAATATTATTAATACCTTTATTAAATTAACTTATACTATTTAGTTAGTTATATATACTATAGATAGCAGTCTACACTTTATTAAACTACTTATTAAATAAACCTCCTTTAGCCTCTATTTTAACCTAGTTAATTTTTTTATTTAACTTATTAATTTTAGTAATGTAAAGGTTAAGTTACTTCTATATAGTGTTATTATCTATAGAAGTGTTCTTAAGGTAGGCTTTAATTATTTCTTTAGTATTAGATTTATACTTCTTCTAAAGAAGACTATTATACTAGCTCTAGAATTGCCTCTTAGCTAATAGAATAAAGAGTAAGTTAATATAGCTAATGCTAGCTAAAGTACCTACAATAGTACTATTAATTCTACTAAATTTATTAAAGAAGTAAATAGTAAGTAACACTACTTATAACAGTAAACTAATAGATAGATCTATAGTAATAGTTTCTTTATCTCTTTTTACTATATTACTACTGTAGTAAGCAGTAGCTATTGCTTTTACCTATATTTTGCCTCTTTTAGCTACTTTAGCGTTACCTATAAATGCCTTAGCATCTTTACCTTTATACTACTAGTTTTAGCGCTTTACTTTATAGTTATTATAAATTCTAAAAATATATATTACTATATTCTACTAGAGTAAGTAATATATATTGTCTTTAGAGACCTTAATGCTAGTTTTATCTATTATACTGCCTTTTAGGGTAAATTTATAGGTATAAGTATAGATAGCATTTTTTATATTCTATACTTTCTCTTTAGCTCTATTAGTGTAGTAATACTAACTATAGTCTTCTATAATAAGCTCTATATTAGTAATATTAATATTATCTTTAATTTCTATAAAAATAGTGTTAAAGATAAATTTATTAACTTTTAAGGTGCTTTTAGCACTTCTAGGCCTACTAAAAGTGCTATATAAGCAGTAGAAATTAAGTAATATAAGATAACTTTTAATATTATTTAGTTCTATAGCTACTATATTACCTTTATAGTTATATTCTTACTCCTTAAACTTAAAACCTTTACTTTTAGCGTTAAAACTATTATTATAATTAATATATATATTAAAAGTAATATACTCTTCTTTAGGTTTAAAGAGTAGTAGTATTATAGCTTAAGTATAGTTACTATTATTATTTCTCTTTTAGAATAAGCTATTTAGGTTTACTAGAATTAATAATTCTAAACTACTAAAAGAAAAGAATAATAGTAGTAGATTTTCTATAAAAGGGATAAAAAGAGTTAAAAGTAGCTTTATAGAGGTTAGTTAGTTCTATAAGCTATAGAAATTTACTCTATAGGTAGTTTATTGCTTTTAGTATAGTATTTTAGTATTTAACTATTAGAAGTAGCTAAATAATAGCCTAAGGGAATAGAAATAGCAGTAGCTATAATAGTATTAATAAATTTATAAGGATTTTATAATATATAAAGGTATAAGAAAAAAGTTATATAGTAAGAAGTATAAAAATTTATAAAAGTAAAGGTAAATTTATAGAGAAAAGTAGGTTAAAACAATAGTATACTAATTTATAGGTATTTTCTTCTTAACCTTCTATAATTCTATAATATAGGTTAATTTTAATAGTTTTAATAATAATAAATAAGAAAATAAAGAAAAAGATATTAAGAGATTTAAACAATTTATTATATAATAAAGGAAATTAAGACTTATAAGGAAAAGAGTTAATAGTAGGCTTTTACTAGCTAATTTAGGGTTTTTTAGTAAGCTATATTGCTTTTTTAATAATATTAATACTCTTCTTCTTAATTTATAAAGTGCTTTTATAGATATTTATTTATAATTTTAAAAGTATTAACTTTAAGCTTATCTTTAGCAATCTATTAGTTGTCTTTAGCAAAGAACCCTTTCTATTATATAAAGAATTCTAAATATAGCTTGCTTAATCTACTGTAGAAACATTAGATTTAATAGGTATAAATTTGCTTAATTTCCTAATAGTTCTCTATACTAAACCCTTCTATTGCAATTAGTAGTAGTAGTTACTTTTTCTAGTTAAAAGGGTCTTTACTCTATCTTAGCTTCTAAAGGTAAGCTATTAATACTATTAAGTATATATATAAATCTAGTAAGAAATCTAAGTAAAATAATAATAAGTTTACTTTTATAAGAACCTTATATAGCTTTACTTATTAAGGAGACTATTTCTTTTTTAGCTTTTCTAAAAGTATATATCCTTAGTGTAATTATAGGTAAACTATATTCTCTACCTTAATATTAATAGGCTTATATTAAGCATTATATTTAATCTTACTTAAGGTATTTACTATACTAATAGCTGTTTCTACCTTTTACTAATATAGCTTCTAAAGTATAGCTATATTACTTATATCTATTCTATTGCTAGAAACGTTATTTAATTAGATTAAATTAATAATAGTAGCTAGTTAGAAACTATATATAAGTTTATTAAAGGAAATTTCTATATTAGCTACTACTATATTATTAAGTTAGTGCTATAGTACTAAAAGTATTATAGTTTATAGTATATCTAGATTTATAACTATATAGTATTAAACAGCAATAATAACTATTTAATTCTTCTATTTAGCTATTCTATCTATTTATAGGTAGTAAGTTATAGCTATAAGCAATTTACTTCTAATTTAAGTAAATATACTTCTTTAAACATTAGAAATAAACTTTAGATCTTAGTTACTTACAATCTACTTAAGAAGGCCTTAGTTTAATAAATATAGTATTTATAAGAGTAGTTCTGCCTAAATTTCTGCTGTATATATTATATACCTAAATATAAGGATTATTTACTTACTTAATAGGCAATTTACTAAATATAGTAAGTTATAGAAGCTATATCTATTCTTTTGCTATAAGGTATTTATTAATGTTGGAATCGTTATGACTCCATCGTGCGATTCCGGCACCTGCGTGGGTGGATACAACTGCTAATTGGTTGTATCTACACATTAGTCGCTACTTACATCGGGGTCACTAATACCCCTTAATTTCCCCCTTAACACAACACTATACCTAAGGCATATAAGGTATCTAACGGGGTATATAATATAGCCTCTTCTGCTAGTTAGATATAACTCCTAGATAACTAATTTTAAACCTCTTTAATGTAAATACTAGTACACTAGTGAACTAGTTGTAGAGCTAACTTAAAGGAGTATAAATAGAACTCTTAGTCTACTAACACTAATTAGTAGTTACTTAACTAGAAGCCTTTAGTACAACTAAAGAGATTAGTATAACTAACTATAGATTAGCTAGGTTTAGTAAGAAAAGATGTAATACTATTAGCTAGAACCCTTAGCGGCTAATGTAAGCAATAAAGCGTACTAAAGGAAGGGATATCTTTATAATTGCTTAGTTACTAAGTTATATTAACTTACAACAACGTTTTAGTTTAACTAATTGTTAATATTAAACTCTTAAGGAATTAAATTATTAGCTAGGATCCTTAGCAGCTAACGCTATAGGATTTAACTCCTTTAACTATCTTAGAACTTAGCTAAAAGCTAGCTAAATCTCTCTATCTTTATACTAATTCTATTACACCTACTTTCTCTTTCTATACTACTTAATCTTATCTACTATAATAAGTTTATAACCTCTTTAGGTAGATTTATAAGAATTTAAGTAATAACTATAACCTAATAAGCTTCTAGAATAACTTTAAAAGTATTAAAAACTTCTATTAATAGATTAGAACTTAATATATAAAATTAACCTAAAAACTGCTACTACTACTAATTTAAACAATAGAATTGCCTTTATAATTAACCTCTATAAAGATTAAAGATTTAAAGATTAGAAATAATAGAAGAACTTTAAATTTAACTTCTATAACTAGAATAAAGACCTATTTTAAAAAGCTTCTACTCTAATTATTAAAGCGTTATATAACTTACTATATAAATATAGAGTCTATATAGGCAGAAGCAGCAGCTAAATTGCTAATTCCCTTAAAAGAGTGCTATAAGAAGAGGAACAATCTATATAGCTAGAAGAAGAGATTAATAAGTAAGTAGTATTAGGTAAATTCCACTTAAATCTACACCTAAATGTAGAACCTATATCTATAGTAAAGAAGCCTTAATCTTCTTTATAGAACTCTTCTTCTATACCTTTAGCACTCTCTCTATTACTTTTGTTAAATATACCTAGTAATCTAATAGATATATTAGTAGAAATGCTACCTTCTCTCTTTTCTCTATAGAATATAAGATTTCTTCTACTTCTAGTAGTATAACTATTACTTCCTTCTATAATAGATTCTTTCTAAACTAATATAAGGAAAGTTCTTAACCTTATAAAGATCTATAAGGAAAGCAATAAATATAGCAGCAATATATTCGATTTTATTATGCTAAAAGTAGTTATCCTTAAAGACCTATACTAACAGCTTAATTTCTTAGAACTAGCAATAATAAAGGTATTTCTAGTAATACTAATAGGTAAAGTACGTAAATTCTACCTTACAATAATTGCAATAAATATAAAGATAAATTACACCTTTAATTAAATAGTTAAAATTATTAGGTAACACTTTAAGACCTTAACTAATAAGCAGTTCTATTATTAAAGATAGAACAGCATTATATTGCGTAATACAATCGCTAAGAACCCTAATAAATCTATACTTAACTACTTTAATATAATAATCTAGAACCTTTAAGACATTTATAACTGTTATAGACTCGAGCCTTAGGCTTAGATCTTTCAGTAGAGGGAGGACAGCAGGAGAGGGACAGAGATCTATATAGGTAAAGGGATAGAAGTAAGCTGTATTTATTAAGAGGTTAGCTAGACTTTACTAAGCTCTAAAGAGAGAACCTTAGCTATAGAGTATATACTAAAAGGGGCTCCTAAGGGGATAGACCTACCCCTAGATATATAGTATAAAGGTATAAAGAGGCTTTTAGTTTCTTCTCTCTTTCTCCTTTTCTCCCTATAATTATAGTTCTTATTATAGATGCTAGTTAGTAGCAGCTACTAGACTAGTTTATTATATACTATAATTATTCTATAGATAGAACACTAGTAAGAACAATATTGTTTAGTTATAGCAATAAGGGCCTAGCTAGCTAGCCTAAGCACCCTTTTAACCTCTATAAAGAGGTAGAGGAAAATACAGTAGAAATTAGCTAAGAAGTAGTAGAAATTATAGCGCTTTATAAACTAGTTAAGAGCTAATCTTTATAGATAAAGGAACTATAACGCTTTATAATAAACTATATATAGATAGAGAAGCAGCTTTAAGCTGCAGTAGGCTAGTAGCTAAAGGAACCTAAATAGAAGCCTTTACCTATAGTAAACCCTTATAATAGAAATAAATAAAGCTTTTAGGCCTAGTAAATAGCAATTACCTAAAAGCTTTAGGCTAATAGCGCCTTTATAGATATAATATAGAACTAGTAGTACTATCTATACTAAAGCTTATTACTTAAGGTTTAGCAGAAAGTAGCTGCCTATTATAAGGTAGGTAAAGTAAGAGGATATAATATATAGAGGTTTCTTAATTACTTAAAATTAGTCTTTATAGATCCTTATATTGAAAATAATAGGGATTACAGGACTAGATAGAAGAGGGTAGTGGTCTCTTATATTTAGCACCTGTAATTGCTCCTAGCAATTATCACGTAGTGGAAGCAGCAGCGGCCTAAATCAAGCTGTAGTGTATAGTACTAAATCACGTAGAGGCAATAGATAACTGTAATAGTGGTATCTTTATATTAAGAGCGCTATAACGAACAGTGAGGGTAGGATCTCGAATCTTTCCAGTCCCTTATAGACCCTCCGACTATATCGGCGGGCCGTGGTCGCTAGAAGGGGCTTGTAGGCCACTTTATAATTTCCGCAAAAAGATTTACTATATAAAAACAAAAAAATCGACTTACAGCTATACAAACGAGACGCCTACGTGCATAATTTAACAAATTCTACTAATAACAAGCAACCCTTATAAGCAACTCTATCTAACAATTATACTATTAGATAGCCCTAATTCTTAGCTTTTAAATGGTATACTTCTTGAATTTCTACTATTGCTAGTTGTAGAGAAAATCGCAGTTAAAGTTAACTATAGGTTAGGCAACTTTGCCTTAGTCGATTCTAGATGTTTTGCATCTAGTAACAGCGATATCTCTACCAAAAATCAACGTAACAAGACCTAATAAGGGTTACGTAATAGAGCAACTAGTAGGCATAAAAATAGGCTATATAGGGTAGCTTATTTTTAATACCTTATTAGTAGAACTAAGCTCTAATTAAGATTAATTAGCTTTAATAGAGTAGTAATAAGTAGTTTACTAAATTCTATATTTATTTTAAGGAGAAAATTACGCTAGTAAGAAGGGCTAACTAAAATAATAGTGTAAAGTTAGCTAAGTTATAGATAGTACTTAATAAGGAAATAAGGGATTATAGTGTAGAGAGAGATATTCTACGCTATAACTACCTTTAGGCAGTAAAACACTACTGTAGTATTACGCTAAACCTTAAGTTATATTACATTAAGGAATAGTACTAGTAGAAATGCAGCTTTAGCTCTAAAGAGCTTTAGAATAGTAATACTAAAATAACTAAGGTTAACGCTATAGAAACCTAATAGAAATAGAAAAAGAGTATAAAGAAATCTAGGCTAAAATAACTAAATAAGGATACTCTATAAGTAAAGTAAGTATTTAAAGCTAAGCTTAAAAAACACTACTAGAAGAGGTAATACCTTTAATATAGGTTATTTTAACACTATATTTAAGGATATAGATTATAACTAGTAGAATGTAAGTTAGAGTTAACTAGCGTATAGGTAGTAGTAATAGATAATATATAGAAGAAGAACTCTAATAAGTTAGAAAAAGGCTTACCTCTAGCCTTAAGCTTAATATAGAGATAAAGGTAATATAAATAATATAATAACTCTTACTTAGTAGGCAGCTAAAAGAAGAATATAGAGAGATAACTAAAAAAATAGATATATTACTGTTCTTTATCTCTATACTCTTTAACTAACTGTTATTCTATAATATATAGATAAATAGTAGGTATAACTACTTTACTGCAATAAGTAAGAGTTTAGTGTAATACCTTAGCCTAAAGTAGGTTCTACTGCTATATAAAAGAATAGTATAAACAGCAGTAAAGATTAAATAGTAGTTCTATAATAGTTACTATTAAAAATAATAGGGATTATAGAACTAAATATCTAAGAGGGTAGTAGTCTCTTAGATTTAGCACCTATAATTGCTTCTAGCAATTATTACGTAGTGGAAGCAGCAGCAGCCTAAATTAAGCTGTAGTGTATAGTATAGATTACGTAAAGGCAACAGATAACTGTAATAGTGGTATCTTTATATTAAGAGCGCTGTAACAAACAGTAAGGGTAGAATCTTGAATCTTTCTAGTCCTTTATAGACCTACTAACTATATTAGCGGGCTGTAGTTGCTAAAAGGGGCTTATAGGCTACTTTATAATTTCCGCAAAAAGATTTACTATATAAAAACAAAAAAATCGACTTACAGCTATACAAACGAGACGCCTACGTGTATAATTTAACAAATTCCACTAATAACAAGCAACCCTTATAAGCAACCCTATCCAACAATTATACTATTAAATAGCCCTAATTCTTAGCTTTTGAATAGTATACTTCTTGAATTTCTACTATTGCTAGTTGTAGAGAAAATCGCAGTTAAAGTTAACTATAGGTTAGGCAACTTTGCCTTAGTCAATTCTAGATGTTTTGCATCTAGTAACAGCGATATCTCTACTAAAAATCAACGTAACAAGACCTAATAAGGGTCACGTAATAGAGCAACTAGTAGGCATAAAAATAGGCTATATAGGGTAGCTTATTTTTAATACCTTATTAGTAGAACTAAGCTCTAATTAAGATTAATTAGCTTTAATAGAGTAGTAATAAGTAGTTTACTAAATTCTATATTTATTTTAAGGAGAAAATTACGCTAGTAAGAAGGGCTAACTAAAATAATAGTGTAAAGTTAGCTAAGTTATAGATAGTACTTAATAAGGAAATAAGGGATTATAGTGTAGAGAGAGATATTCTACGCTATAACTACCTTTAAGCAGTAAAACACTACTGTAGTATTACGCTAAACCTTAAGTTATATTATATTAAGGAATAGTACTAGTAGAAATGCAGCTTTAGCTCTAAAGAGCTCTAGAATAGTAATACTAAAATAACTAAGGTTAACGCTATAGAAACCTAATAGAAATAGAAAAAGAGTATAAAGAAATCTAGGCTAAAATAACTAAATAAGGATACTCTATAAGTAAAGTAAGTATTTAAGGCTAAGCTTAAAAAACACTACTAGAAAAGGTAATACCTTTAATATAGGTTATTTTAACACTATATTTAAGGATATAGATTATAACTAGTAGAATGTAAGTTAGAGTTAACTAGCGTATAGGTAGTAGTAATAGATAATATATAGAAGAAGAACTCTAATAAGTTAGAAAAAGGCTTACCTCTAGCCTTAAGCTTAATATAGAGATAAAGGTAATATAAATAATATAATAACTCTTACTTAGTAGGCAGCTAAAAGAAGAATATAGAGAGATAACTAAAAAAATAGATATATTACTGTTCTTTATCTCTATACTCTTTAACTAACTGTTATTCTATAATATATAGATAAATAGTAGGTATAACTACTTTACTGCAATAAGTAAGAGTTTAGTGTAATACCTTAGCCTAAAGTAGGTTCTACTGCTATATAAAAGAATAGTATAAACAGCAGTAAAGATTAAATAGTAGTTCTATAATAGTTACTATTAAAAATAATAGGGATTATAGAACTAAATATCTAAGAGGGTAGTGGTCTCTTAGATTTAGCACCTATAATTACTCCTAGCAATTATTATGTAGTAGAAGCAGCAGCGGCCTAAATTAAGCTGTAGTGTATAGTATAGATTACGTAGAGGCAACAGATAACTGTAATAGTAGTATCTTTATATTAAGAGCGCTGTAACAAACAGTAAGGGTAGAATCTTGAATCTTTCCAGTCCCTTATAGACCTACTGACTATATTAGCGAGCTGTAGTTGCTAGAAGGGGCTTATAGGCTACTTTATAATTTCCGCAAAAAGATTTACTATATAAAAACAAAAAAATCGACTTACAGCTATACAAACGAGACGCCTACGTGCATAATTTAACAAATTCTACTAATAATAAGCAACCCTTATAAGCAACCCTATCCAACAATTATATCATTAGATAGCCCTAATTCTTAGCTTTTAAATGGTATACTTCTTGAATTTCTACTATCGCTAGTTGTGGAGAAAATCGCAGTTAAAGTTGACTATAGGTTAGGCAACTTTGCCTTAGTCGATTCTAGATGTTTTGCATCTAGTAACAGCGATATCTCTACCAAAAATCAACGTAACAAGACCTAGTTAGGGTCACGTGATAGAGCAACTAGTAGGCATAAAAATAGGCTATACAGGGTAGCTTATTTTTAACAGTTACTAGAGAAGCGCTTTAATTGCTTCTTTAGTTTGCTTATAGGTAGATATTAACAGCTAGGTCTTCTTAGTAGTAGCTTATATAATCCTAGGCTTAACCTAAGATTGTATCTTTAGAAGCCTATAGTTAGCCTATAATAGAGTTATTCTTAACGCTACTAGCTAGAGCTTATTAGTAGGTAAGGCTAAAGGCCTTATAATTTAAGCAGTAGGCTCTTAGGGCGTTAAGAACTTAATAAAACTAGTATTAGTAGTAGTTTATAGCGCTCTAATAAAATAGAGTAAGAGCTAAGAGGTTGCTATATATTTTATTGCTATAAGCCTTTAGGAAATTACCTCTATATTATTGTTATAAATCTCTCTAGAAGGCCTTAATCTACTAATGCTACTACTTAAATTAAAGGACTTTTATAATCTTTTTAAAGAAAAGAAGGCCTAAGGCCTTCTGCTATATAAAGAGAGGCTAGATTACTATATTAAGCTAAAACAGCAGCTAGATAGCTCTTTACTGTTACTGCTGTAGGCCTTACTGTATAATATACTATAGAATTATTTATTAGAAACTAAGAAGTAGGTAATAAACCTAATAGATAAAGGATAGATTTAAGCTAGCTTCTTTTTAGTAGTAGTACCTATTCTTTTAGCTAAAAAGCTAAGTAAAGAATAGCAATTCTATATTAATTATTAAGCTCTTAATAAGATTATAGAATAGAACTATTACTTACTCCCCTTAATAAAGAAAACGCTTAAGTTATTATTAGAGGTATATTAGTTTATTAAGCTAAATATACAGTTAGCCTTCTATAGAATCTAGATAGTAAACAGTAAGGAGTACTTTATAGCATTTTGCACCTAGTTTAGCCTCTTTAAATAGCTAGTTTGCTCCTTTAGGTTAGTAGAGGCTCTAGCTATATTCTAATAATATATTAATAGTGCACTAAAAGAGGCCCTTAGAGATTATATAACTACTTATTTAAATAACGTCCTTATTTATATAGGGGGTTCTAGGAAAGACTATATATATAAGGTATAGAGAATTCTAGAAAAGTTATAGTTAATAGAGCTGCACTTAGATCTTAAGAAATGCTACTTTACTACAACTAAAGTTAAATACCTTAGCTTTATAGTAGTAGTAAGAAGGGAGATATACCTAGATCTAGAGAAAATTGCAGCTATTTAGAAGTAGTAAGCTTCTACTAAGTTATAAGGAGTATAAAGCTTCTTTAGATTTATAAACTTCTACTGTAACTTTTGTTAAAAATAAACTACCCTGTATAGCCTATTTTTATGCTTGCTAGTTGCCTGTTAGTTGCTCTATCACGTGACCCTAACTAGGTCTTGTTACGTTGATTTTTGGTAGAGATATCGCTGTTACTAGATGCGAAACATCTAGAATCGACTAAGGCAAAGTTGCCTAACCTATAGTTAACTTTAACTGTAATTTTCTCTACAACTAGCAATAGTAGAAATTCAAGAAGTATACTATTTAAAAGCTAAGAATTAGGCCTATTTAATAGTATAATTGTTAAATAGAGTTGCTTATAAGGGTTGCTTATTATTAGTAGAATTTATTAAATTATGTATATAAGCGTCTCGTTTGTATAGCCGTAAGTTGATTTTTTTGTTTTTATATAGTAAATCTTTTTACAGAAATTATAAAGTAGCCTATAAGCCCCTTCTAGTAACTACAGCCTGCTAATATAGTTAGTAGGTCTATAAGGGACTAGAAAGATTTAAGATTCTACCCTCACTAAGTTTGTTACAGCGCTCTTAATATAAAGATACTACTATTACAGTTATCTATTACCTCTACGTAATCTATACTATACACTACAGCTTAATTTAGGCTGCTGCTGCTTCTACTACATAATAATTGCTAGAAGCAATTACAGGTGCTAAATCTAAGAGACTACTACCCTCTTAGATATCTAGTCCTATAATCCCTATTATTTTTAATAGGTTATAAGCCCGGAAGACCTATCTGCAAGCTGTTAGCCCGCTGAAATCTACTATTGTGTACTGTATTACCCACTAGAAGCTATATTAAGACCTACGCTAGCAGCTATTACTGTCATTAGTAGCTTACTAGAAGCTATTAATACCTGCTGTACACATATCGCTAGCCACTATACTGGTGTTTTCATTCTGCCCACTCTGTGCCTCCTGCACTAGTTCTATACACCCTATATATACACACTTTTAAAGCTATTCTTAATAGCTAGGTTCTATTGTTGCGCAACATTAAAATATATACATCTGTATATATTACATTTGCACTACAAATTGTTTTATTAGGCACTGCTTAATCAATTATTTCTATCTAGAAATAAGCTCAGCGCTGCACTGCATCGCTTATTGTTGTTGTTATATTGTGCACCCTATGCACCTCTATTAGTAGCTATACTACAATTTGTAGTGCACGCCTAACAGCTCTTGTTGCTGTTAGATATTCCTGTGTTTTCGGTTGCAGAATTAATTTGTGTAGTAATCCCACTAGTTAGGATTTTGAAGTAGGAATTAGCTAGATATCCCTAAATTAGCTGTGCCTAGGTCTCCACTAATTTGTTGGAACCTAATTAGAGAAGAATCTCCTGAATTTTTTAGCTAAAAATAGCTAGAACCTATGTTTTATGCCCCTTGCGACCGCTTATCAATCTAGTCTGCTATACAAATTGTATACGTATATAGATCGCAATACAACGCAGCCTTAGAGCCTATTATACCTGTTACAAAAGAAATCGGAGAAAAATCTCAGTATAATTTCTGAAGATATAGGGTACTTCTAGGCCTATAATAGAGCAATCTATTGATATCTAGTAGAGGTTATTACTGTTATTTACTACTATTTCTACTGTAATTTAGCTATAATTAGCTATAAAAGAGCGTTAAATTAGCTATTTTTAAACCCTTAAAATAGCACTAAAAGGAACAGGCAAGGGAAAGAGCATAAGCCCTAAACGGGGTAGTGGTTCTAGTACACTAGCTACAGCTGCTACTAGCTTTCCTAGTCTAGTAAGGTCCCCCCCTCAGCTAGTAGATTCCTCTTCTAATAAAGAAGATTATACAGCTAAGAAGGCTCTAAAAGAAGCTAGATTAGCTTCTAAAAGAGTAGTGTAAGTCTATAATGTTTAAGCTGATCTAAAAGCTTAAATAGATAAGCAATAAGAGACCCTAAATAGATTTATTAGGCATAGTGAAGCAAAACAAAGCCAAAATGAAGGTAATATAGCTAATTTACTAAGTAAATTAGATACTATAATTATATCTATAGGTAATCTCTTAATAGGGTCTCCTAAGGTAGATTCTGTTACTTCTAAGACTTCTAAAGTCTCTTTTGAAGCCCCTAAACCTTCTAGTTCTAATAGTGCTACTTTTCTGCCTGCTTTTAATGAAGGCACTATAAAAGAGCTAAATAAGAAGGTCTACTTAATTCTAGAGGCTGCTAAGCTAAAAGGCCCTAAAAATTTTAAATAGTAGAAGTAAGCTTTAACTATTTAATTTAGAGCACTAGGATTTCCTTAATTTATTAATAATCCTAGTATAGCTAGTACATTAGTAGATTTAAAGCAAGCTATTATCCTTATGATTATAAGAGATAGTTGCTAATCTGGACCTTAAGCTGCTATAAGCTAGCATAAGTCCCCTGTAGATGCCTATAACGTTCTAGTTAGGCAATATTCGCAGAGTGCTAAAATACAACATAGTACGCTATATGCTAGTTATTACAACTTATTGTTTTTAAACTATAAGGGATCTTTAGAGGCCTTTAATGCTAAATTTAATAATTTACTAGCTAGATTACAGCTCTATAGTGTAGCTATTAATCCTATTAACTAGGTAAATTATTATATTAATGCTTTAAAGAAGACCTTCTCTAGCTAGGCTGAAAGGCAGCAATATTCTATTAGAGCTGCTAGAGCACAAGGTCTATCTGTAAAAATGCTAAATTTACAGTTCCTTATAGCTAACTTATTAGAAGAACAAAGAGATAAAAGCTTCTCTATATCTAAGGCTCTTAGTTATAAAGCTTCTAATTCTAATAGTTCTAATAATAATAAAGCTAACTAAGAAAAGAATCCTCCTAATTAGAAGAAGAATTCTGATTCTAATTCTAACGATTCTAATGCCTCTAAAGATACAGATAAAGCCTCTAAGAATAAGAAGAAGTAGAAGGGCTGAAGAAGAAGTAATAAAAACTCTAGGAATAAGGATAGAGAAGCTGCTTTTGCTATAGGTTGTTATAACCTATCTACTAGCAACCAAGATACTATAGAATCTAATAATTCTAGCAGTTCTAGTAGTGATGATTCTTACGATTTAGATACAGAATCTACTACTAGTGATACTAGTACTACTAGTAATAATACCCCTTCTTTTAACTATTCCAATAGAATAATTAAAAACTCCTTACTATATAATACAGGTTCTACCTGTTATATAGTTAACAATAAGGCATTTTTTAGGACTTTTAAGCCTATAAAAAAGGGTAAAACTGCGCCTATTGCTACTAGAGGAGGTTCTATTTATCCTAAAGAATAGGGAACTGCTGTATTCTAGGTACTAGTTAGTGTAAATCCAGCTAAATACAGGCCTTTAGCTCTAAAGGATGCTCTATATTGCCTAGGTTTAAATACCAACCTAATTAGTGGTCTAAAGCACTATTTAATAGGGGGCACTCTCCTTAGAAATCAGCTATTTCTAGCTAATAGAAGCTGCTGTAGGCTTCTAAATCCCAAAAAGCATGGTTTCTTTCTACAGCTTAAGGGGCAAGAGACCCCTAGAGTGTGTAAAAACCACGTAAATCTCTCTTATATAGGATTTAGTAGTTATAATAGCAATTATAATACTAGTTATCCTATAGAGGTTTAAATCCCTTAACAGCCTAGTTTTAATCCTAAGGAATATAGCTAAATTAAGGAATTATCTAATTTTAAAGAAGAAGAAGATAATACTAATAACGATGCTATAGAGCCATTAGCCCTAGTTCCTAAACGGGCTCCTAGTTAGATTCCTTCTAATAACGGGGATTTAGAAGGTCTAAATCCTAAGTTACGGGATATTGGAGGAAATAGCCGTCTAGATCCCTTAAACAAGGCCTATAGTTCTTAAGAGATCTAGCAAGATAGGGAGCAACAGGAAGCTAGCTCTAATAATAATTCTAGTAGTATAAATCCTACTGCTTCTTCTTCCTATAAGAAGCTCCTAGAATTAGCTGCTACTTAGCACGTTAGATTAGGGCATATAGGACTCCCTTTACTAAAGAAGACTGCTTCTATTACTAAAGGTATTCCTAATTTTACAAAAATCAAGGAAAAGGATTTTAACTGCCTAGCTTGCAACTAAGCTAAAGCTGTTAGAAGACCTAGTAAGCATACTATTCCTAATCCCCCTAGATGTTTAGATATTATAGAGGGAGATACCGTTAAGATAGAGCCTATACTGCACAATAAGAGGCCTCTAGTTCTTTTTCTAATTAATAGAAAATTACAGTATAAGTAGTTTTTTAATCTAGCTAATAAAGAGGGTTCTACCCTTTATAGCTGTATTAGAAGCTTCTTTAAGGAATTAAAAAACTAGTATAACTGCTACCCTAAATACCTTCACTTTAATAGTAGTATAGAAATTAATACTAGGTTGTAAGCTTAGCTATCTTCTAAGGGTATTTACTTTAGCACCTCTTGCCTCTATATTTATAAACAGAATAGGCTAATAGAGAGAGCTATAAGGGTACTTCTAGACTGTTTGCGTGCTACCCTACAGTGGTTATAATTACCTCTATATCTATAGTCTTATATCCTTCCTGCTATAGTGGATTTAGTTAATACTACTGCGAATAGTACTAAACTACTAAGTCCTAAACAGCTATATCTAGCTAATTTAGAGCCTTCTAAGACCTATAAGCCTAATTTTACTAAAATAAGGGCTATAGGCTCCTATTGCGAAGTTCTAATTCCTTTAGAACAACGATTTAGGTTGCAGAAGCTAGCTAAAAGAACTATTCCTAGTAGACTTTTAGCTACACTATGTTCTAATGTATATCTAATATATATCCCCTCTAAACGAGCTGTTATAAAGACTAGCTTCGTTAAAATTATAGAAGGAATAGGTCCTATTTCACAGGGCATCCCTAAGGTTCCTATTGGTTCTATAGTAAATAATCCTTTAGAGGGAGAAATTAATAACCAGCAATTAGTAGATAATTATACTCCTAAGTATCCTTATCCTAGTCATCTAGATGTGCTAAATTATCCACTAGAACCTGTAGATTAAGCTCTTCTACTAAGCAACCCTATAGAAGCTATAGAGGCCCCTAAAGCCCCTATAACTATAGAAGCCCCTTAGGCTAATATAGAACCTATAGAAGCTGAAGCTGAATCTATTAATGCTAATGCTATAGATCTAGATAGAGATATATTTTCCTTAATTAAGGATCTATGCTTTAAGGCAAGGACTAAAGCAGCTATTACTTCTAATAGTAATAAGGATGAACTTCCTAACATGTAGAAGCAAGCCCTAAAAAGCTCTGCTAAGCAGCATTAGATAGAAGCTACCTATAGCGAATTTAAACAGCTATTAGCTGCTAGAACCTTTAAATTTATAGGGAAAGACTAAGTACCTAAGGGCTAAAGAGTTCTAAAGAATAGGCTTGTTTATAGGCTTAAAAAGGATAAAGAAAATAATCCTATTAAATATAAGGCCTGCCTTATTGCTAAGGGATTTATATAAATAGAAGGTTAAGATTACCTAGAGAGCTTTGCTGCAACTAGTATTCCTCCTAGCTAGCGTATATTATTAGCTCTTGCAGCTTTTAATAACTAGGAAGTTAAGCAAATCGACTTTATAGGAGCGTTTTTAAATAGCAAACTAAAGGAAGCTATTTATATAGAAATCCTAGATAGATTCGTTAAATTTGCAGAAGCAACGCTATTAGTAGCTAAGCTACTAAAAAGCTGTAATTACAAGCCCTCTAAAGAGCAAGTAATTAAGCTAGAAAAATCCCTCTATAGTCTAAAGCAAAGTCCTAAAGAATAGCAGCAAATTCTAATAGAATTACTTTAAAAGCATAGATTTAAACCTCTTATATTAGACCTAGCAGTCTTTTATAACCTAGCTACATCTACGTATATTGCTACTTATGTAGATAACTGTCTTCTAATTAGTCTAAATCTAAGCTATATTAATAAGCTAAAGAAGCTATTATATAAAGCTTATCCAATAGAAGATAAAGGACCAGTAGAATTCTTTCTAGGCGTTTAAATCACCTATAGTAGGTCTAAAAGGTCTATTAAAATCCATTAATCTTAATATATCCTTAAAGCCCTAGAGAGATTCAAAATGCTAAATGCTAAGCTAGCTTCTATCCCTATACAGCTAGGAATTCTAAAGCAACTAGTTACAAAACTCCTCTTAAAATCCGATTATAAGCTTTATAAGAGCATAATAGGCACTATAATGTATCTAATGTTGCTAACTAGAGCTAATATTGCTTTTTCTGTTCAGTAGCTATCAACCTTTCTAGCTAAGCCCTATATAGAGCACCTAAACGCCTCTAAGCACCTCCTAAGGTACTTAAGTGGTACTAGAAGCTTTGCTATTATTTATAAGCGTTCTATACCACTAGGGTCTTCTTCTAAAGCTTCTAGTTCTAAAGAAGTACTTAAGACCCTCCTTAGTTATTACGATAGCGATTTTGCTAGTAATAAAACCTCTTCTAAATTAACCTATGCTTATCTATATAAGCTAGCTAGTGGACCTATTAGCTGGAAATTAAAGAAAGCTAGTACTATTGCTCTTTCTACATTAGAAGCAGAATCTAATGCATTATCTAAAGCTATAAGGGAATTAGAGTGGCTCTACGGCCTTTTTAAGGAGATAAAGCTACCTTTAACCCCTCTTATTCCTATTAGATGTAATAATTAAGGCGCTATAGTTACTGCTTACAACCTAACGTTATATAGTAGAACTAAGTATACCCTTTTAAAGTTTAACTACATTAGGGAAAAGATTCGTAAAGGTATAGCTAAGGTTAGTTATATTAATATAAATTAGATGCCAGCAGATAGCCTAACTAAGCCTCTTGCTATTTAAAAGCATTAATAATTCATTAAGTTACTAGAGCTTTCTAGTTAGCTTATAAAAGCAACAAAAACACTTAAAAAATCGAAAAGCAATAAAAAACAGTTAAAAATCGAAAATAACAAAAATAATTAACAATAACTAGTTATATTTAACTATAACTACCCTGGAATTGCTGGAATTAGTTATATTATTAGTTATATTATTTAGTTCTGTTATTAGTACTGTATTTCGTTGGTTAATTCTAACTTAGATATCCTTTAAAGGAGCTAAGTTGCTTATAGAACTAGTTACTTCTTATATTTCTAGAGGGAGTGTTAAAAATAAACTACTCTATATAGCCTATTTTTATGCTTGCTAGTTGCCTGTTAGTTGCTCTATTACGTGACCCTAACTAGGTCTTGTTACGTTAATTTTTAGTAGAGATATTGCTGTTACTAGATGCAAAACATCTAGAATTAACTAAGGCAAAGTTGCTTAACCTATAGTTAACTTTAACTGTAATTTTCTCTATAACTAGCAATAGTAGAAATTCAAAAAGTATACTATTTAAAAGCTAAGAATTAGGGCTATCTAATAGTATAATTGTTAGATAGAGTTGCTTATAAGGGTTGCTTATTATTAGTAGAATTTATTAAATTGTACACGTAGGTGTCTTATTTATATAGCTATAAGTTGATTTTTTTGTTTTTATATAGTAAATCTTTTTGCGGAAATTATAAAGTAGCTTATAAGTCCCTTTTAGCGACTACAGCCTGCTAATATAGTTAGTAGGTCTATAAAGGACTAAAAAGATTTAAGATCCTACTCTTACTAAGTTTGTTACAGCGCTCTTAATATAAAGATACTACTATTACAGTTATCTATTGCCTCTACGTAATCTATACTATATACTACAGCTTGATTTAGGCCGCTGCTGCTTCCACTACGTGATAATTGCTAGGAGCAATTACAGGTGCTAAATCTAAGAGACCACTACCCTCTTAGATATCTAGTCCTGTAATCCCTATTATTTTCAATAACTTTATATTAAATTTCTTAGATATTATAGAGCCTTTAGTTAACTTAATAAAGAAAGAAGTTCTATTTTAATAAATAGAGAAATATAAGAGGTTATTTATAAGGCTTAAGGAGGCCTTTACCTTATACCTAGTCTTAGCCTAGTAGGACCCTAAGAAGAATATAGTAGTAAAGGCTAATTATTTAGGAGAGGCCTTTAGTAGCTGTTTATTCTAATATAATAAAGCTAGTGTGCTGCAGTCTATAGTATACTATTTAGCTAGGTTATCTTTAGCTTAATGTAACTATACTATTTACAATAAGGAGCTCTTAGTAATAATATCTTGCCTTAAAGCCTAAGTAGTAGAGCTATAGAAAGTAGTGCACCTCTTTATAATTCTTACTAACTATAAGAATCTAGAATACTTTATATCTTTATAAAAGATCTTTAAGCGTTAAGCTAAGTAGGTAGAACTTCTCTCTCTCTTTAACTACTACCTACAATACTGCCTAAAGCTATAGGTAGAGCAACTAAATGCATTATTACAATAAGAGCAGGATTAAGATAGAGTAACGCTATAAATAGGCTAGGTCCTTTAGCCTCTCTCTATTAGCTACCTTAGCGCTCTCTATAGAGATAAGGAGAAGAAGGAGGTTATAGAGGATATTGCAGTAGAAATAGCTAGTAAAGTAACACTAGAAAGTTAACTAGCTATAGCTTTATAGGTGCTAGCTAGAATAACGCTATTCTTAAATAAACACTTATAGAGCCTATAGAACTAAAGAGTGTAAAAAGACCTAGTATACCTAATAAGGTTAAATGTAGTTTAAAAGAAGGAAAGAAAGTTTCTATTAGAAGTAAAGATATAAGAATAGATTATAGATTACACTCTTAATATATAAGAGGCACTAGTTTACTAAAGCTGCCTTTAGGTCCTTAAGTATAAGCTATTAACTACTATACTAATATATAGAATATATAAGTTATTAATATTAGGCTACCTAGAACAAAATACTACGTTTTAGGCATTAATATATAACTACTACTAGAATAGGCTGTTCTAAGATGTTGCTTAATATATTTAAAACTGCTACTATTATAGCAGCTAGAAAAGTAGAAGGTTATAGTAAGGCCTATTGTAACCTATCTTAGCGCTAAATAGATATTAGTTATAGATCTCTATAGATTTTATAATAGATTTACTAGCGCTAAACTAGGCTACACTCTCTTACTTAATAGTTATTACTAATTAGCTTTTAAAGTATATATAGTTAAAGGCAATAACCTCTATAGAGGTAGAGAAATACACTTAGTAGTTTAAGCACTATTAGTAGTAGTTTTATAGGTTCCTAAAGTAAATTATCTTTAACTATAGTTTAGATTAATTAAGCACCTTTTAAACTACTCTTTATTGCCTTATTAGAATTAAATAATTACTATCTATATTCTATTACCTATAGATAAATAGTAGAATAAAGAGAGTTAATTAAGAAGTATAAGCAATTCTATAGGTTATAGTTGCCTTTTTATAGTTTAACTAGCTTAAATATCTCTCTATATACTAGCTAGCTATTAACAATAGAAATTTCTTAGTAATAGGTATAAGTTTAAACTAAGTAATATATAGATATAATATAGACTTTATCTAGAAGCTAATAGATAAAGGGAAGTCTTAAGTTTTATATAAAGAGTAAGCTTTAGCGTTCCTTAAATAGCTATAAAAGGGTATAAATATTACTTAAGCTATAATTAACTTTACTTAGTAGAGGCAGTAAGAGTAGTTAAATAGAAGCTATAAGCTAGTAGAATAGTATAAGGTAAAGAACTTAGTTTAGCTAATACTTTATTATATTAAAATAAACTACTTAAGTTAAAAGCTTAATTAGGTTATAGTAAAGTATATAGTTATAAATATACTAATACCTTTAACTATAAAGTTAGATATTTTACTAGAAATTTACTTAGTTTTCTATATTAACTTTATTAAGTAAGCAGTAATAAACCTCTTTCCTTTTTAGTAACTAGTAGACTTAAGGCCTAGTTTTAAGCTAACTACAATAGATACTAACTTATCCCTTATAGAATATAGAGTAAAGGAAATTCTAGCTGCTAAAAACGCTTTAGGCTAAAGGAAACACTATTAAGTACTTATTAAGTAGATAAAATTTATTTAGCCTATATAGAAACTACTAAAAAACTTTCTTAATATAGAGGCACTAAATTAATTTAAGTTATAGTAAAAAGACGCTTAATTTAATAATAGGCTTAGTAAAGATATAGTAAAATTTTATATAAACTTTAATAATAACTTAGTTATCTTTAACTAAAAACAAAAGAAAATAAACTCTTCTTTATAGAGGCCTATATAATAGCTATAAAAAAAAAATAAAAATAAAAATAAAAGAAATTTCTTAGTAAGTAGTAAAGAGGCAGTAGTGCTTATAGCGTAAAGGTATAACTACTTAAAAGGCGCCTTATTGCTCTTTAAGCAGTTATAGAATAGAAGCTAAAGGAGCTATATAGTGCCTCTAGAGTAGTGTAAGAGCTAGAGCTAGAATAGTAGCGCTAGCAGAAGGTATAAGGGCTAAAGTAGGCAAAAATATAAATAGTGCTCTAGATTAAGGCCTTACTCTAGTAGGTATAAGTAAAAATATAATATTTTAAATAGCTTAATGCCTTAAATATAAAGGTATAGTCTTTAAAGAGAGAAAGATAAAGAAAGAGAAAGTAAAAAGAGCAGTAAGCTAGGTTAAAGTTATATACTCTAGGAATATAAATAGTAATTAGCGCTATAAGTAGTTTAAGCTTTTAAGCTCTACTTAAAGATAGGTATATTTTTAGTGTATTACCTTAAGGTTATTCTATAAGGGTAAAGAGATAATATATAGCAGTAAAGAAGTTTTATATAGTAGTAAAGAGGCAGTAGTAGTAAAGATTAGCAGTATATAATAAAGTATAGGTATAGAAGGCAGCAATAAGGAGAGTATAGTAATAGTAATAGTAGTAGTAAGTATAAAGAGAGATTAGAAGTTATTATTAATATCTATAGAGATATACTTATACTTATTAGAGTTAAACTTATTGTTCTTTAGAACAATAAAGGCTATAGTACTCTTATAGATTATAGAAGGAGGGAGAGTAAGCGTAGAAGAGCTACTAGCTTAAGTTATATAATAAAGAGAAAGAGAGAGTGTAATCTTCTCTTCTATATAATTAATAGTAAGTATATCCTTAAGAACAATATTGTAGTAATTATATATATTTGTAATGGACTAACCTAGTGGCTGCTACTAACTAGCATCTATAATAAGAACTATAATTATAGGGAGGAAAGGAGAAAGAGAGAAGGAACCAGAAGCCTCCCTATGCCCCTGTGCTATATATCTAAGGGGAGGTCTATCCCCTTAGGAGCCCCTTTTAGCATATACTCTATAGCTAAGGTCCTCTCTCTAGGGCCCAGTAAAGTCTAGCTAACCCCTAGACAAATGCAGCTCGCTTCTATCCCTTTACCTACATAGATCTCTATCTCTCTTCTGCTGTCCTCTCTCTACTAAAAGACCTAAGCCTAAGGCTTAAGTCTATAACATCTAACACTAATTTAAATAAATTAATTATTATACAACTTCTTAACTAAATTAAACACCTATATCTCTATAATACAGTAATAGAAGTAATTAAGCCTCTATATAGAATTGCTAAAGTAGGTATATATTAGTAGTCTATATACTTCTACTACTACTGTAATAATTTAAGTATAGTTATATTAATATATAACCCCTACTTACTAATATTAAACAATAATAACTACTTTAAAATTATTAGAATATAGACTAATAATATACTAAAACTAAACAATAGAACCTTCTTTAAATGTAAGAAATTTAAACTATAGAAAGCTAATTTTACTATAAAGCTAAAGTAGAGCTTAACAGCAGAAATACTACTAATTTTTAATAGATATATATTAACTAAATCTAATAATAGCACTTTAACCCTTTACTAGAAAGGCTAAAGCAAAAGAATTTAGCCTATTAATACTACTAGTGTTAATATAGATTTAACAAAATAATAGTACATTAAGCAATAAGCCTATAGCGTATATATTACTATAATCTATTAACTAAAAGCTATATTTAACCTTTCTGTTACTGTATAACAGTAAGATATTATAATTAACAATATTAAGTAACTAAATAAGAGGCTTTAATAGTAGATTAACAACTAAACCTATAGATTACAATATATCTTAATAGACCTTCTCTTTACTAAATTATATATATTTATTAATAAATCCTTTATAAATAATAAAGATTTAAGCTTCTAGATAGAATATATAATTATTCTAGGCAATAAAGAAGCTTATAAAGAGAATGCTAAATTTGTAATAAAAGGTAATATTATTATATATAGCTCTATTAAAAGCAAGAGAGTTATAAGGAGCGCACTTACATTAGAACTATACAGTATAGTATAAGGCATAGATATATTATATACTATTAGCACTACGTTAAATATAGTAATAAAGCAGCTATAGATACTGCTAATTCTATTAGTAGTCTATATAGATTTATTCTTATTGTATAAATGCTTTATAAAGCTTAGTATAATAAAGGAAAAGAGATTAATAATTAACATTATAGCGCTACATTAATTATATAAAAGGCGTAAAATCAACGAAATCTATTAGATTAATAGTAAAGATAATATTGCTAATTTAATAATAAAAGTAACGCTAAATAAGACTCTTAAATCCTTTATTAACAACAATAAAGCTAATATATAGGTAGAAAGCTAGGTAAAGAGACCTACAAATTAATATAAAAAGATATTAGATTTATTGTTATTTATTTCTTTAATCTATTTTGTTATTACTGTAACTATTAAAGTTACTCTACTAGCACAATAAAAAGAGAGACTACTAGTGTTAAAATCGTTATAACTCTATTATGCAATTCTAGCACCTATATAGGCAGATATAACTGCTGATTAGTTGTATCTACACATTAGTCTCTACTTACATTAAGGTCACTAATACCCCTTAATTCCCCCTTAACACAACACTATATCTAAGGCATATAAGGCATCTAATAGGGTATATAATATAGCCTCTTCTGCTAGTTAGATATAACTCCTAGATAACCGAATTTAAACCTCTTTAATGTAAATACTAGTGCACTAGTGAACTAGTCGTAGGGCCAACTCGAAGGAGTATAAATAAGACCCTTAGTCTACTAACAATAAATAAGGTTTCTATTTTTAGCTTAAAGCTAGTTAAGTAATTAAGGATATTTTCTCCTTTAAATTAGTGTATATTAAACTTTTTGTTAAAGGTAGCTTAAGCTTACTGCTTCTTAATAGCTTTACCTATAGCTTTAGTAAGAGCCTTATAAGGTATAGCTATAGCACTATTAGTACTAGCTTTTTTATCTTAAGTATTTAATTCTATTATAACCTTAGGTTTAAAAGCAACTTTTTTAGAAGATTTACTAGATTAGCTAGAACTAGTATTAGCTGCTTTAAACGTAAAGCTTATACTTTTCTTTAAAAGATATAGAATACTAAACTTATATAAATAACTAGTAAAATAGCTTAATATAGAAAGTAGATATAAAAAGAATAATTAATTTTACTTAGTAGAAAGAGTATAATATATATAATTCTCTATATTAACTATACTTTTAATGCTTTTACCTTCTACTTCTATAGTTATATAAGCTTTTAATGCTAAAATATAAAGGTTAAGAACTTAATTACTAATAATAAAGAATATAAAAATAATTGCTAAGATAAGAATAAAAGAGAAATTTTTCTCTATAATTAAATAATTATAACATTTAAAAGATCTAAAAACTTCCTTTTTACTATATTAAGGCTATTTTAGCTAAGGGTATTGAAAATAATAGGGATTACAGGACTAGATAAAAGAGGGTAGTAGTCTCTTATATTCAGCACCTGTAATTGCTCCTAGCAATTATCACGTAGTGGAAGCAGCAGCGGCCTAAATCAAGCTATAGTGTATAGTATAGATCACGTAAAGGCAATAAATAACTGTAATAGTAGTATCTTTATATTGAGAGCGCTGTAACGAACTTAGTGAGAGTAGGATCTTAAATCTTTCTAGTCCCTTATAGACCTACTAACTATATTAGCGGGCTATAGTCGCTAGAAGGAGCTTATAGGCTACTTAATAATTTCTATAAAAAGATTTACTATATAAAAACAAAAAAATCAACTTACAGCTATATAAATAAGACACTTATATATATAATTTAACAAATTCCACTAATAATAAGCAACCCTTATAAGCAACTCTATCTAACAATTATACTATTAAATAGCCCTAATTCTTAGCTTTTAAATAGTATACTTCTTAAATTTCTACTATTGCTAGTTGTAGAGAAAATCGCTGTTAAAGTTAACTATAGGTTAAGCAACTTTGCCTTAGTAGATTCTAGATGTTTTGCATCTAGTAACAGCGATATCTTTACTAAAAATTAACGTAATAAGACCTAGTTAGAGTTATGTAATAAAGCAACTAACAGGCAACTAGCAAGCATAAAAATAGGCTATATAGAGTAGCTTATTTTTAACACTCCCTCTAGAAATGTAAGAAGTAACTAGTTCTATAAGCAACTTAGTTCCTTTAAAGGATATCTAAGTTAGAATTAACTAACAAAAATACAGTACTAATAACAGAACTAAATAATATAACTAATTCTAGCAATTCCAGGGTAGTTATAGTTAAATATAACTAGTTATTGTTGATTGTTTTTGTTGTTTTCAATTTTTAACTGTTTTTCGTTGCTTTTCGATTTTTTAAGTGTTTTTGTTGCTTTTATAAGCTAGCTAGAAAGCTCTAGTAACTTAATAAATTGTTAATGCTTTTAAATAGTAAGAGGCTTAGTTAGGCTATCTACTAGCATCTAATTTATATTAATATAACTAACCTTAGCTATACCTTTACGAATCTTTTCCCTAATATAGTTAAACTTTAAAAGGGTATACTTAGTCCTACTATACAACGTTAGGTTGTAAGCAGTAACTATAGCGCCTTAATTATTACACCTAATAGAGATAGAAGGGGTTAAAGGCAGCTTTATCTCCTTAAAAAGGCCGTAGAGCTACTCTAATTCCCTTATAGCTTTAGATAATGCATTGGATTCTGCTTCTAATATAGAAAGAGCAATAGTACTAGCTTTCTTTAATTTCTAACTAATAGGTCCACTAGCTAGCTTATATAGATAAGCATAGGTTAATTTAGAAGAGACTTTATCACCAGCAAAATCGCTATTACAATAACCAAGAAGGGTCTTAAGTACTTCTTTACAACTAATAGAACTATTAGAAGCTTTAGAAGACTTTTTAGAGGAAGACCCTGCTAAAGGGTGTAGACTAGATCGCTTATAAATAATAGTAAAGCTTCTAGTACTACTTAAGTACCTTAGGAGGTGCTTAGAGGCGTTTAGGTACTCTATATAGGGCTTAGCTAGAAAGGTTAATAGCCACTAAACAGAAAAAGCAATATTAGCCCTAGTTAGCAACATAAGATACATTATAGTGCCTATTATGCTCTAATAAAGCTTATAATTTGATTTTAAGAGGGGTTTTGTAACTAGTTGCTTTAGAATCCCTAGCTGTATAGAGATAGAAGCCAGCTTAGTATTTAGCATTTTAAATCTTTCTAGGGCTTTAAGGATATATTGAGATTAGTGGATTTTAATAGACCTTTTAGACCTATTACAGGTGATTTATACACCTAGAAAGAATTCTGCTGGTCCTCTATCTTCTATTAGATAAGCTTTATGTAATAGCTTCTTTAGCTTATTAATATAGCTTAGATTTAGACTAATTAGAAGACAGTTATCTACGTAAGTAGCAATATACGTAGATGTAGCTAGATTATAAAAGACTGCTAGGTCTAATATAAGAGGTTTAAATCTATAATTTTGAAGTAATTCTATTAGAATTTGCTGCTATTCTCTAGGACTTTGCTTTAGACTATAGAGGGATTTTTCTAGCTTAATTACTTGCTCTTTAGAGGGCTTGTAATTATAGCTTTTTAGTAGCTTAGCTACTAATAGCGTTGCTTCTGCAAATTCAACGAATCTATCTAGGATTTCTATATAAATAGCTTCTTTTAGCTTGCTATTTAAAAACGCTCCTATAAAATCGATTTGCTTAACTTCCTAGTTATTAAAAGCTGCAAGAGCTAATAATATACGCTAGCTAGGAGAAATACTAGTTGCAGCAAAGGTCTCTAGATAGTATTAACCTTCTATTTGCATAAATCTCTTAGCAATAAAGCGGGCTTTATATTTAATAGAATTATTTTCTTTATCCTTTTTAAGCCTGTAAATAAGCTTATTCTTTAGAACTCTTTAGCCCTTAGGTACTTAGTCTTTCCCTATAAATTTAAAGGTTCTAGCAGCTAATAGCTGCTTAAATTCGCTATAGGTAGCTTCTATCTAATGCTGCTTAGCAGAGCTTTTTAGGGCTTGCTTCTACGTATTAGGGAGTTTATCCTTACTATTAGAAGTAATAGCTGCTTTAGTCCTAGCCTTAAAGTATAGATCCTTAATTAAGGAAAATATATCTCTATCTAAATCTATAGCATCAGCATTAGCTTTAGCTTCTATAGGTTCTATATTAGCCTAAGGGGCTTCTATAGATATAAGGGCTTTAGGGGCCTCTACAGCTTCTATAGAGTTGCTTAGTAGAAGAGCTTAATTTTCTATAGGTTCTAGTGGATAATTCAGCACATCTAGATAACTAGGATAAGGATACTTAGGAGTATAATTATCTACTAACTGCTGGTTATTAATTTCTCCCTCTGAAGGATTATCCACTATAGAACTAATAGGAACCTTAGGGATACCCTGTAAAATAGAACCTATTCCTTCTATAATTTTAACGAAGCTAGTCTTTATAACAGCTCGTTTAGAGGGGATGTATATTAGATATACATTAGAACCTAGTGTAGCTAAAAGTCTACTAGGAATAGTTCTTTTAGCTAGCTTCTGCAACCTAAATCGTTGTTCTAAAGGAATTAGAACTTCGCAATAGAAGCCTATAGCCCTTATTTTAGTAAAATTAGGCTTATAGGTCTTAGAAGGCTCTAAATCAGCTAGATATAGCTATTTAGGACTTAGTAGTTTAGTACTATTTGCAGTAGTATTAACTAAATCCACTATAGCAGGAAGGATATAAGACTATAGATATAGAGGTAATTGTAACCACTGTAGGGTAGCACGCAAACGGTCTAGAAGTACCCTTATAGCTCTCTCTATTAGCCTATTCTGTTTATAAATATAGGAGTAAGAGGTGCTAAAGCAAATACCCTTAGAAAAAAGCTAAGCTTATAACCTAGTATTAATTTCTATACTACTATTAAAATAAAGGTGTTTAGGGTAGCAGTTATACTGGTTTTTTAATTCCTTAAAGAAGCCTTTAATACAGCTATAGAGAGTAGAACCCTCTTTATTAGCTAGATTAAAAGACCACTTATACTATAATTTTCTATTAATTAGAAAAAGAACTAGAGGCCTCTTATTATGCAGTATAGGCTCTATTTTAACAGTATCTCTCTCTATAATATCTAAACATCTAGGGAGGTTAGGAATAGTATACTTACTAGGTCTTCTAACAGCTTTAGCTTAGTTGCAAGCTAGGCAGTTAAAATCCTTTTCCTTGATTTTTGTAAAATTAGGAATACCTTTAGTAATAGAAGCAGTCTTGTTTAGTAAAGGGAGTCCTATATGCCCTAATCTAACGTGCTAAGTAGCAGCTAATTCTAGGAGCTTCTTATAGGAAGAAGAAGCAGTAGGATTTATACTACTAGAATTATTATTAAAGCTAGCTTCCTGTTGCTCCCTATTTTGCTAGATCTCTTAAGAACTATAGGCCTCGTTTAAGGGATCTAGACAGCTATTTCCTCTAATATCTAGCAACTTAGGATTTAGACCTTCTAAATCCCTATTATTAGAAGGAATCTAACTAGGAGCCCGTTTAGGAACTAGGGCTAATAGCTCTATAGCATTGTTATTGGTATTATCTTCTTCTTTAAAATCAGATAATTTCTCGATTCAGCTATATTCCTTAGGATTAAAACTAGGCTGTTAAGGGATTTAAACCTCTATAGGATAACTAGCATTATAACCACTATTATAACTATTGCTAGCTAGAAATCCTATATAAGAGAGATTAGCGTGGTTTTTACACACTCTAGGGGTCTCTTGCCCCTTAAGCTATAAGAAGAAACTATACTTTTTAGGATTTAGAAGCCTACAGCAGCTTCTATTAGCTAAAAATAGCTGATTTCTAAGGAGAGTGCTCTCTATTAAATAGTACTTTAAACTACTAATTAGGTTAGTATCTAAACCTAGGCAATACAGAGCATCCTTTAGAGCTAAAGGCCTGTATTTAGCTGGATTTATACTAACTAGTACCTAGAATACAGCAGTTCCTTGTCTTTTAGGATAAATAGAACCTCCTCTAGTAGCAATAGGCGCGGTTTTACTCTTTTTTATAGGCTTAAAAGTCCTAAAAAATGCCTTATTGTTAACTATATAATAGGTAGAACCTGTATTATATAGTAAGGAGTTTTTAATTATTCTATTGGAATAGTTAAAAGAAGGGGTATTATTACTAGTAGTACTAGTATCACTAGTAGTGGATTCTGTATCTAAATCGTAAGAATTATCACTACTAGAACTGCTAGATTTACTATTGGAATCTATAGTATCCTAGTTGCTAGTAGATAGGTTATAGCAACCTATAGCAAAAGCAGCTTCTCTATCCTTATTCCTAGAGTTTTTGTTACTTCTTCTTCAGCTCTTCTACTTCTTCTTATTCTTAGAGGCTTTATCTGTATCTTTAGAGGTATTAGAATCATTAGAATTAGAATCGTTAGAATTCTTCTTCTAATTAGGAGGATTCTTTCCTTAATTAGCCTTATTATTATTAGAACTATTAGAAGCCTTATAACTAAGAGCTTTAGATATAAAGGAGCTTTTATCTCTTTATTCTTCTAATAAATTAGCTATAAGGAACTGTAAATTTAGCATTTTTATAGATAGACCTTGTGCTCTAGCAGCTCTAATAGAATATTGTTGCCTTTTAGCCTAGCTAGGGAAGGTCTTCTTTAAAGCATTAATATAATAATTTACCTAGTCAATAGGATTAATAGCTATACTATAGAGCTGTAATCTTGCTAGTAAATTATTAAATTTAGCATTAAAGGCCTCTAAAGATCCCTTATAGTTCGAAAACAATAAGTTATAATAACTAGCATATAGCGTACTATATTGTATTTCAGCACTCTGCAAATACTGCCTAACTAAAACGTTATAGGCATCTACAGGGGACTTATGCTAGCTTATAGCAGCTTAAGGTCTAGATTAGCAACTATCTCTTATAATTATAAGGATAATAGCTTGCTCTAAATCTACTAACGTACTAGCTATACTAGAATTATTAATAAATTAAGGGAATCCTAAGGCCCTAAATTAAATAGTTAAAGCTTACTTCTACTGTTTAAAATTTTTAGGGCCTTTTAGCTTAGTAGCCTCTAGAATTAAGTAGACCTTCTTATTTAACTCTTTTATAGTGCTTTTATTAAAAGCAGGCAGAAAAGTAGCACTATTTAAGGAACTAGAAGGTTTAGGGGCTTTAAAAGAGACTTTAGAAGCTCTTTTAGAAGTAATAGGATCTACTACCTTAGAGGGAGACTCTATAGAGAGATTACCTATAGATGTAATTATAGTATCTAATTTACTTAGTAAATTAGCTATATTACCTTCATTTTAGCTTTATTTTGCTTTACTATACCTAATAAATCTATTTAAGGTCTTTTGTTGCTTATCTATTTAAGCTTTTAGATTAGCTTAAACATTATAGACTTACACTACTCTTTTAGAAGCTAATCTAGCTTCTTTTAGAGCCTTTTCAGCTGTATAATCTTCTTTATTAGAAGAGAAATCTACTAGCTAAGGGGGGGACCTTGCTGGACTAGGAAAGCTAGTAGCAGCTGTAGCTAGTGTACTAGAACTACTACCCTGTTTAGGGCTTGTGCTCTTTCCCTTACCTGTTCCTTTTAGTGCTATTTTAAGGGTTTTAATAGCTAATTTAACGCTCTTTATAGCTAATTATAGCCTAAATTACAGTGGAAATAGTAGTAAATAACAGTAATAACCTCTACTAGATATTAATAGATTGCTCTATTATAGGCCTAGAAGTGCCCTATATCTTTAGAAATTATACTGAGATTTTTCTCCAATTTCTTTTGTAATAGGTATAATAGGCTCTAAGGTTGCGTTATATCGCGATCTGTATACATATACAATTTGTATAGCAGACTAGATTAACAAGCGGTTGCAAGGGGCATAAAACATAGGTTCTAGCTATTTTTAGCTAAAAAATTCAGGAGATTCTTCTCTAATTAGGTTCCAATAAATCAGTGGAGACCTAGGCACAGCTAATTTAGGGATATCTAGCTAATTCCTACTTTAAAATCCCGACTAGTAGGATTACTATATAAATTAATTCTGCGACCGAAAACACAGGAATATCTGCAACAAGAGCTGTTAGGCGTGCACTATAAATTGTAGTATAGTCACTAATAGAGGTGCACAGGGTGCACAATATAACAAGATAACAGCACAACAACAAGCGATGTAGTGTAGCGCTAAGCTTATTTCTTAATAGAAATAATTGATTAGGCAGTGCCTAATAAAACGATTCACAATGCAAATGTAATGTATATAGATGTGTATATTTTGATGTTGCACAATAATAGAACCTAGCTATTAAGAATAGCTTTAAAAGTGTGTATATATAGGGTGCATAGAGTGCAGAAGGCACAGGGTGGGCAGAATAAAAACACCAGTATAGTGGCTGGCGATATATATGCAGCAGGTATTAATAGCTTCCAGCAAGCTACTAATAGCAGCAATAGCTGCTAGCGTAGGTCTTAATATAGCTTCTAGTGGGTAATACAGTACACAATAGTAGATTTTAGCGGGCTAACAGCTTGCAGATAGGTCTTCCGGGCTTATAACCTATTGAAAATAATAGGGATTACAGGACTAGATAGAAGAGGGTAGTGGTCTCTTATATTTAGCACCTGTAATTGCTCCTAGCAATTATTACGTAGTAGAAGCAGCAGCGGCCTAAATTAAGCTGTAGTGTATAGTATAGATCACGTAGAGGCAATAGATAACTGTAATAGTAGTATCTTTATATTAAGAGCGCTGTAACGAACTTAGTAAGAGTAGGATCTTAAATCTTTCTAGTCCCTTATAGACCTACTAACTATATTAGCGGGCTATAGTTGCTAGAAGGGGCTTATAGGCTACTTTATAATTTCTGTAAAAAGATTTACTATATAAAAACAAAAAAATTAACTTACAGCTATACAAACGAGATGCTTACGTGTATAATTTAATAAATTCCACTAATAATAAGCAACCCTTATAAGCAACTCTATCTAACAATTATACTATTAGATAGCCCTAATTCTTAACTTTTAAATAGTATACTTTTTGAATTTCTACCATTGCTAGTTGTAGAGAAAATCGCTGTTAAAGTTAACTATAGGTTAGGCAACTTTGCCTTAGTTGATTCTAGATGTTTCGCATCTAGTAACAGCGATATCTCTACTAAAAATCAACGTAACAAGACCTAGTTAGGGTCACGTGATAGAGCAACTAACAGGCAACTAGCAAGCATAAAAATAGGCTATACAGGGTAGCTTATTTTTAACAAAGGGTAAAATAGAGGTTAAATAGGCTAGCTAGTATTTATAATATAGTAACTATCTTTAACTAGGCTTAGCCCTTTTTAGCTTAAAAAAGCTATAGAAATTTTCTTTTTCTCTTAATTAAATAATCCCTTATAATATAGAGCTTTTATCCCTATAATTTCCTTTTTTCTTATATTAGTAATATTTAAACTAAAGTGCTCTTCTATCTTTAATACTTAGTAGCTTTTCTCTCTTTTCTCTAGAATCTCTATAAAAAACCTTTTAATTATATAGTGTACTTTAATTAGAATAAGTCCTTAATAAAGCCTCTATTTTTATTGCCTTAAAACTAAACCCCTAAATAACTATATAGTCTACACTAAAGTAGGTAATAATATAGTATACATGTTGGTAGACCAAGGGTCTTATTTATACTCCTTCGAGTCAGCCCTACAACCAGTTCACTAGTGCACTAGTATTTACATCAAAGAGGTTTAAATTTAGTTATCTAGGAGTTGTATCTAACTAGTAAAAGAGGCTACATTATATACCCTATTAAATACCTTATATGCCTTAAGTATAGTGTTGTGTTAAGGGGGAATTAAGGGGTATTAGCAACCCTAATGTAAGTAGAGACTAATATGCAGATGTAACTAATTAGCAGTTGTATTTACCTATATAGGTGCTGGAATTGCACAATAGAGTTATAACAATTCTAACACTAGCAGTCTCTCTTTTTATTGTGCTAGTAGAGTAACTCTAATGTATTTAACAATTATAGTAATAGCAAAATAGATTAAAGGAATAAACAACAATAAAACTAATATCCTTCTACATTAATTTATAGGTCTCTTTACCTAGCCTTCTACCTATATATTAGCTTTATTATTGTTAATAAAGGATTTAAGAGTCTTATTTAGCGTTACTTTTGTTATTAAATTAGCGATATTATCTTTACTATTAATCTAATAGATTTCGTCGATTTTGCGCCTTTTATATAATTAATATAGTGCTATAATGTTAATTATTAATCTCTTTTCCTTTATTATGCTAAGCTTTATAAAGTATTTATACAATAAGAATAAATCTATATAGATTACTAGTAGAATTAGCAGTATCTATAGCTGCTTTATTACTATATTTAATGTAGTACTAATAGCATATAATATATTTACGCCTTACACTATACTATATAGTTCTAATATAAGCGTGCTTCTTATAACTCTCTTACTTTTAATAAAGCTATATATAATAATGTTGCCTTTTATTATAAATTTAGTATTCTCTTTATAAGCTTCTTTATTACCTAAGATAATTATATATTCTATCTAGAAGCTTAAATCTTTATTATTTATAAAGGATCTATTAATAAATATATATAATTTAGTAGAGAGAAGGTCTATTAGAATATATTATAATCTATAGGTTTAGTTGTTAATTTACTATTAAAGTCTCTTATTTAGTTACTTAATATCGTTAATTATAATATCTTACTGTTATATAGCAATAGAAAGGTTAAATATAGCTTCTAGTTAATAGATTATAGCAATATATATATTGTAGGCTTATTACTTAATGTACTATTGTTTTGTTAAATCTATATTAATACTAGTAGTATTAATAGGCTAAATTCTCTTACTTTAACCTTTCTAGTAAAGAGTTAAAGTGCTATTATTAAATTTAGTTAATATATATCTATTAAAAATTAGTAGCGTTTCTACTGTTAAGCTCTACTTTAGCTTTACAGTAAAATTAGCTTTCTATAGTTTAAATTCCTTATAGTTAAAGAAGGTTCTATTGCTTAGTTTTAGTATATTATTAGTCTATATTTCTATAATTCTAAAGTAGTTATTATTATTTAATATTAGTAAGTAGAGATTATATATTAATATAACTATACTTAAATTATTATAGTAGTAGTAGAAGTATATAGACTACTAATGTATACCTACTTTAGCGATTCTATATAGAGGCTTAATTACTTCTATTACTATATTGTAGAGATATAGGTATTTAATTTAGTTAAGAAGTTATACAATAATAAATCTATTTAAATTAGTGTTAAATTGTATATAAGCCTATATAATATTGTAGATCTATAGAACAATATTGTGTTTTTAAAGGGATAAAGCTAATACTATAATTAGGCGTTAGCTAGCCTATTAGATTGTTAAGAATTGCATTAGAATTAACAATTTATTGTTGTTGTTATATCCTTAGATAACTAGTCTTAACTTCTTATATAGTAATATAGTTTCTTTTCCTTTAACTTCTTAAACTATATAAGATTTAAAGATATAGCTGTTATATATAGTAGAGTTAAATTTAATAAATTAGAAAATATTTCTAGCTAGTAGTGCATTAATTTTAGCTTAGTTAAATACTTTAAATAAAGTACCTTTTGCTATAATTTTATTATCTTTCCTTAATTATATAGCTAAGTTATAGTTTACTATTTCTTTTATAAAAAGGAAAATTTTATTACTAAATTTATACAGCAATATATAAGTAGAATTACTACTACTACTAGGGTTAAGATTATAAGGACTACTAATAGTTAAGCTAAAAACAATAATATATCTATTTAGTTTATTATTAAAAGTAAAGGAATTTTATATAGAATTAATTAGAATAGAAAAAGAATTCTTTCTTAGTCTTCTAGGGCCTTTTTTCTATATTAGGTTTAGATTAATTAGTTATTTTACCTTTAGGGGTCTTTTTTTTTTCTTTAGTAGAATAGAGTTACTTTTAAGTAGAGATTCTATATTGCTTTTATTAAATATAACATTAGAAACAGTAGAATAATTATTAGATTTATTATTATTATAGTAGTAGGGTTTTATAATAGTTATATAAAAATAAATAAGGCTATAAGGCATTTATATAGTGCATTCTTTACTATCTATAGTAAGCAGCCTATAGGGGCCTTACTAGCCTTCTTTTTTACGCTATATATATACTTCTAACTGTAGAGGTAGTAAATATATAGATATTATATTTAGGCTATTATAGAAGGTAAGAGCATTATAAATTTGCCTTTATACTAAGCACTTTTAGGCTTTATTAGTAGCTTTACGTAGAATTAAAGCTTATTATATTACAGAAAGGCTTAAAGGTAAATTATTTATTATATAGAGGTAAGCACTAAAGACTAATAATATAGGCATAAGACTATTAAGTCTAGTGGAATTATTAATAGCTTTAACAGCTATCTAAAGCTTTTAATCCTTTATAATACTAGTATTAGTGCCTAATTTATCGCTAATAATATTGTAAGCTCTTTATAATAAGCTATAGTACTATTTAATTTTACTAATGCTATTGTAGGCTTTAATAGGAACTTTATTAATATTAATAGATAATATTTATATATAATAGCAGAATTTAGTGGATATAAAGTTCTTTCTAGTATTATAAACTATCTAGTTAGGAGGACCTAGATAGGTATTAATCTAGCATTCCTTTAATATATTCTAGATGTTTTATGCTTTCTACTTTTAGGGTTCTAAAAAGCAAGCTGCTTAGAATAAGGTTGTAGAATTAATAACGTAAAGAATAAAGCTGCTATTTAGGTATATAATATTAATAAGGATTTTATAGTTAAAGTTATAGTTATCTTTTAGTGTAAATTAGAATTAACTAGGTAATTTACTGTTAAGTTAGCAGTAGTAGTAAACTTATATAATTCTATTAATAGCGTTGTAGTTACTAATATCTTTACTTATATATTATAGGATTTTTGTTAATTGTTGTATAAAGGGATACCTAAATTAACAATAAAGTTAATAAATTTGTTTTTTTAATAGAAAGAATACAGCTGCTTCTATAGCTTCTAGAGTTTACTATAGATATCTCTATTTCTAGATAATAGAAACCTTTTAATTGCCTTAAATTAGTACGTTTTTAAGGTTATTAAGTTTTATATACATTTTATCTATATTATTAATGCTATATAGAAATAGAGTGCTTATATTAATAATGTAGAATGTAATTAGGCTAAAGACTATTAAAACTATAATAAAGCCTATTTAAGTTACTAATTCTATACTAAATGTAATTATATAGTGTTAATTAAATAGATTTATCTTTAATAAAGGCATTTTCTTTACTAATGCCTATACTTAGTTAATTCTAGCTATTAATATACCTACTGCTCTAGTGTTAGGTAAAATACCTCTAAATATCTTACTAGAGTAATGTTCTTCTAATATATAGGCTAATAAATATAATAAGGGGTCTATAGAATTTAATTAATCTTCTATAAATAGATCTTCCTTATGTAGAGTATAGTAGTAAGCTTCTTCCTTAAGGTTCTAGAAGATAGCTCTATTGTTTATAGTTATAGTATTAGTAAAGAATTATATAATTATTAGCTAAAAGGCTTTTCCTTTATTAGCTATATTAAATTCTTTAATAAATGCCTTACCTACATCTTAAGCATTATTAGAACTATTATTCTATTTAGGTTTACTTAATCCTTTATAAGCCTATAGATAGGCTTTAAACTTACTATTTAAAGGAGAAGTTCTTTACTTCTTATTATTTTACTATCTTTACTATACTTCTTAATGTTCCTTTTTGCTATACTTTATTAACTAATATTCTTCTTTTCTATAGATAAAGCAGCGTTATTTTCTAGTTTTACTTCTGCTATAGCTAGAATCTCTTAAACGTTAATATTAATACTCTATATAAAGAGCTTTATTATTAATATTAAGTTAGTTAAATCTAGCGTAGAATTAGCTAATTTCCTTCTGTGCTTCTGCAATACTAATTAACTTTTATAGATTACTAATAAGCTCTTAAAATGTTGCATTAGTTATAAATTTAGCTTAGCTATATTTAAGGATGCCTTTAACTACTTAAAGAGTCTACTTAATAAGTTTAAAATTATCTATAAAAGAGTTAAAAAGGCTATTATAAATATCTTAAAGGTTCTAAATTATTATATTAAAGCAGTTAAGTATAGATTTATTAGGGTTCTTAGCGATTATATTATATAATATAATGCTGTTCTATCTTTAACAATAGAACTACTTATTAGTTAAAGTCTTAAAGTATTATTTAACGATTTTAACTATTTAATTAAAGGTATAATTTATCCTTATATTTATTGCAATTATTATAAGGTAGAATTTATATGCTTTACCTATTAGTATTACTAGAAATGCCTTTATTATTACTAGTTCTAAGAAATTAAGTTGTTAATATAGGTCTTTAAGTATAACTACTTTTAGTATAATAAAATCGAATATATTGCTGCTATATTTATTGCTTTCCTTATAGATCTTTATAAGGTTAAGGACTTTCCTTATATTAGTTTAAGAAGGATCTATTATAGAAGGAAGTAATATTATATTGCTAAAAGTAAAAGAAATCTTATATTCTATAGAGAAGGAGGAGGAGGTAGTATTTCTGCTAATATACCTATTCAATTGCTAGATATACTTAACAAAAGTAATAGAGAGAGTGCTAAAGGTATAGGAGAAGGGTTCTATAAAGAAGATTAAGGCTTCTTTACTGTAAATATAGATTCTACATCTAGGTGTAGATTTAAGTAGAATTTACCTAATACTACTTATTTATTAATCTTTTCTTCTAGTTTGTCGCCTTAAAACTAAACCCCTAAATGACTATACAGCCTACACTAAAGCAGGTAGCAGTGTAGCGCACATTAAGATCGAAGAGGATTAGTAAAGAGCGAGATAGTTATTAGTGCATACTATTAGACAATAGCAGGCAAGAAGATTAAATAATCGGAAAAGGCAGAAATAAAATATTAATTATAGCTTAGAAGATGTATGCGCGCAAAAGGAGCTAAATATATTAAAGAGTTAGAGAAAGTATTAGTAGTAATAAAGCAATGTTTCTTTAGCATTAAGTATTGTAAATAAAAATAGGCTAAAAGATATTAATTAATTAAAAGAGACAAAAGCCAAAAAGAGCCAGCAGAAGCTGCTTACGCACTTGCTTGCTTCTTAAGCTATCTATATGTCTAGGCGATGCGCACTCTTATAGGGAAAAATCTGCATGTAGCATCCCTTGCAAAGCTAATATAAGAACGCAAGGGGGTAACCCCGCCGCGACACACTAGCTATATAGATTGTTTCTCTTCTTATAGCACTCTTTTAAGGGAATTAGCAATTTAGCTGCTGCTTCTGCCTATATAGACTCTATATTTATATAGTAAGTTATATAACGCTTTAATAATTAGAGTAGAAGCTCTTTAAAATAGGTCTTTATTTTAGTTATAGAAGTTAAATTTAAAGTTCTTTTATTATTTCTAATCTCTAAATCTTTAATCTTTATAAAGGTTAATTATAAAGGTAATTCTATTGTTTAAATTAGTAGTAGTAGTAGTTTCTAGGTTAATTTTATATATTAAGTTCTAATCTATTAATAGAAGTTTTTAATACTTTTAAAGTTATTCTAGAAGCTTATTAGGTTATAGTTATTGCTTAAATTCTAATAAATCTACCTAGAGTTATTATAAACTTATTATATTAAATAAGATTAAGTAGTATTAAAAGAGAAAGTAGGTATAATAGAATTAGTATAAAGATAGAGGGATTTAGCTAGCTTTTAGCTAAGTTCTAAGATAGTTAGAGAAATTAAATCCTATAGCATTAGCTGCTAAAGGTTCTAGCTAGTAATTTAATTCCTTAAGAGTTTAATATTAATAATTAGTTAAACTAAAACATTATTATAAGTTAATATAACTTAGTAACTAAGTAATTATAAAGATATCCCTTCCTTTAGTATATTTTACTGCTTATATTAGCTGCTAAGGGTTCTAGCTAATAGTATTACGTCTCTTCTTACTAAACCTAGCTAATCTATAGTTAGTTATATTAATCTCTTTAGTTATACTAAAGACTTCTAGTTAAGCAACTACTAATTAGTGTTAGTAGACTAAGGGTCTTATTTATACTCCTTTAAATTAGCTCTATAACTAGTTCACTAGTGCACTAGTATTTACATTAAAGAGGTTTAAATTTTAGTTATCTAGGAGTTATATTTAACTAGCAAAAGAGGCTATATTATATACCCTATTAGATGCCTTATATGCCTTAGGTATAGTGTTGTGTTAAGGGGGAATTAAGGGGTATTAGCGACCTCGATGTAAGTAGAGACTAATATGCAGATGCAACTAATTAGCATATCTACCCACGTAGGTGCTAGAATTGCACGATAGAGTTATAACGATTCCAATAGTACATTAAGATTAAAGAGAATTAGTAAAGAGCAAGATATTTATCTATATATACTATTAAATAATAGTCGGTAAGAAGATTAAATAATTAGAAAAGGTAGAAATAAAATATTAGTTGTAGCTTAAAAGATATATATACGTAAAAAGGAGCTAAATGTATTAAAGAGTTAAGGAAAGTATTAGTAGTAGTAAAGTAAGATTTCTTAAGTATTAAGTATTATAAATTAAAATAGGCCAAAAGATATTAATTAATTAAAAAGAATAAAGGCTGAAAAGAGCTAGCAAAAGCTGCTTGCGCACTTCTTACTTAAAACTATCTATATGTCTAGGCGATGCGCACTCTTATAGGGAAAATCTGCATGTAGCATCCTCTGCAAAGCTAATATAAGAACGCAAGGGGGTAACCCCGCCGCAACACACTATATTTTAGGTACTAGTCAGCATAAATCCAGTTAAATACAGGCCTTTAGCTCTAAAGGATACCCTATATTGCCCAGGTTTAGATACTAACCTAATTAGTAGTCTAAAGCACTATTTAATAGGGGGCACTATTGAAAATAATAGGGATTACAGGACTAGATATCTAAGAGGGTAGTGGTCTCTTAGATTTAGCACCTATAATTGCTCCTAGCAATTATCACGTAGTGGAAGCAGCAGCAGCCTAAATCAAGCTATAGTGTATAGTATAGATCACGTAGAGGCAGTAGATAACTATAATAATAGTGGTATCTTATATTGAGAGCGCTGTAACGAATAAGTAAGGGTAGGATCTCGAATCTTTCCAGTCCCTTATAGACCCTCTAACTATATCTGCGGGCTGTAGTCGCTAGAAGGGGCTTGTAGGCTACTTTATAATTTCCGCAAAAAGATTTACTATATAAAAACAAAAAAATCAACTCACAGCTATATAAACGAGATGCCTATGTACACAATTTAATAAATTCCACTAATAATAAGCAACTCTTATAAGCAACTCTATCTAACAATTATACTATTAGATAGCCCTAATTCTTAGCTTTCGAATAGTATACTTCTTAAATTTCTACTATTGCTAGTTGTAGAGAAAATCGCAGTTAAAGTTAACTATAGGTTAGGCAACTTTGCCTAAGTCGATTCTAGATGTTTTGCATCTAGTAACAGCGATATCTCTACTAAAAATTAACGTAACAAGACCTAATAAGGGTTACGTAATAGAGCAACTAGTAGGCATAAAAATAGGCTATATAGGGTAGCTTATTTTTAACACTCCCTCTAGAAATGTAAGAAGTAACTAGTTCTATAAGCAACTTAGCTCCTTTAAAGGATATCTAAGTTAGAATTAAGCAACGAAATATAGTACTAATAATAGAACTAAATAATATAACTAATTCCAGTAATTCTAGGGTAGTTATAGTTAAATATAACTAGTTGTTGTTAATTGTTTTTGTTGTTTTCGATTTTTAATTGTTTTTTTATTGCTTTTCAATTTTTTAAGTGTTTTTGTTGCTTTTATAAGCTAGCTAGAAAGCTCTAGTAACTTAATAAATTGTTAATGCTTTTAAATAGCAAGAGGCTTAGTTAGGCTATCTGCTAGCATCTAATTTATATTAATATAACTAACCTTAGCTATACCTTTACAAATCTTTTCCCTAATATAGTTAAACTTTAAAAGGGTGTACTTAGTTCTACTATATAACGTTAGGTTGTAAGCAGTAACTATAGCGCCTTAATTATTACACCTAATAGGAATAGGAGGGGTTAAAGGTAGCTTTATCTCCTTAAAAAGGCTGTAGAGCTACTTTAATTCCCTAATAGCTTTAGATAATGCATTAGATTCTGCTTCTAATGTAGAAAGAGCAATAGTACTAGCTTTCTTTAATTTCCAGCTAATAGGTCCACCAGCTAGCTTATATAGATAAGCATAGGTTGATTTAGAAGAGACTTTATCACTAGCAAAATCGCTATCGCAATAACTAAGGAGGGTCTTAAGTACTTCTTTATAACTAATAGAACTATTAGAAGCTTTAGAAGAAGACCCTATAGGGTGTAGACTAGAACGCTTATAAATAATAGCAAAGCTTCTAGTACTACTTAAGTACCTTAGGAGGTGCTTAGAGGCGTTTAGGTGCTCTATATAGGGCTTAGCTAGGAAGGTTGATAGCTACTGAACGGAAAAGGCAATATTAGCCCTAGTTAGCAACATAAGATACATAATAGTACCTATAATGCTCTAATAAAGCTTATAATTGGATTTTAAGAGAGGTTTTGTAACTAGTTGCTTTAGAATTCCTAGCTGTATAGGGATAGAAGCCAGCTTAGCATCTAGCATTTTAAATCTTTCTAGGACTTTAAGGATGTATTGAGATTAATAGATTTTAATAGACCTTTTAGACCTATTACGGGTGATTTAAACGCCTAGAAAGAATTCTGCTAGTCCCCTATCTTCTATTAGATAAGCTTTATGTAATAACTTCTTTAGCTTGTTGATATAGCTTAGATTTATATTAATATATTGTAAATCAGGCCTAATTAGAAGACAGTTATCTACATAAGTAGCAATATATATAGATGTAGCTGGGTTATAAAAGACTGCTGGGTCTAATATAAGAGGTTTAAATCTATACTTTTGAAGTAATTCTGTTAGAATTTGCTGCTATTCTCTAGGACTTTGCTTTAGACCATAGAGGGATTTTTCTAGCTTAATGACTTGCTCTTTAGAGGGCTTGTAATTACAGCTTTTTAGTAGCTTAGCTACTGATAGCGATACTTGCTCTGCAAATTCAACGAATCCATCTAGGATTTCTATATAAATAGCTTCTTTTAGCTTACTATTTAAAAACGCTCCTATAAAATCGATTTGCTTAACTTCCTAGTTATTAAAAGCTGCAAGAGCTAATAATATACACTAGCTAGGAGGAATACTAGTTGCAGCAAAGGTCTCTAGATAGTCTTGACCTTCTATTTACATAAATCCCTTAGCAATAAGGTAGGCCTTATATTTAATAGGATTATTTTCTTTATCCTTTTTAAGCCTATAAATAAGCTTATTCTTTAGAACTCTTCGGCCCTTAGGTACTTAGTCTTTCCCTATAAATTTAAAGGTTCCAGCAGCTAATAGCTGCTTAAATTTGCTATAGGTAGCTTCTATCTAATGCTGCTTAGCAGAGCTTTTTAGGGCTTACTTCTACGTATTAGGAAGTTCATCCTTGCTATTAGAAGTAATAGCTGCTTTAGTCCTTGCCTTAAAGCATAGATCCTTGATTAAGGAAAATATATCTCCATCTAAATCTATAGCATTAGCATCAGCTTCAGCTTCTATAGTAGCTTCTATAGGTGTTTCTATAGGTATAGGGGCTTTAGGGGCCTCTATAGCTTCTATAGAGTTGCTTAGTAGAAGAGCTTGATTTTCTATAGGTTCTAGTGGATGATTTAGCACATCCAGATGACTAGGATAAGGATACTTAGGAGTATAATTATCTACTAACTGCTGGTTATCGATTTCTCCCTCTAAAGGATTATCCACTATAGAACTAATAGGAACCTTAGGGATGCCCTGTGAAATAGGACCTATTCCTTCTATAATTTTAACGAAGCTAGTCTTTATAACAGCTCGTTTAGAGGGGATATATATTAGATATACATTAGAACCTAGTGTAGCTAAAAGTCTACTAGGAATAGTTCTTTTAGCTAGCTTCTGCAACCTAGATTGTTGTTCTAAAGGAATTAGAACTTTACAATAGAAGCCTATAGCCCTTATTTTAGTAAAATCAGGCTTATAGGTCTTAGAAGGCTCTAAATCAGCTAGATATAGCTGTTTAGGACTTAGTGGTTTAGTACTATTCGCAGTAGTATTAACTAAATCTACTATAGCAGGAAGGATGTAAGACTATAGATACAGAGGTAATTATGACCACTGTAGGGTAGCACGCAAACGGTCTAGAAGTACCCTTATAGCTCTCTCTATTAGCCTATTCTATTTATAAATATAGGGGCAAGAGGTGCTAAAGCAAATACCCTTAGAAGATAGCTAAGCTTGCAACCTAGTATCGATTTCTGTACCACTATTAAAATGAAGGTGTTTAGGGTAGCAGTTATACTGGTTCTTTAATTCCTTAAAGAAGCCTTTAATACAGCTATAGAGAGTAGAACCCTCTAGATTAAAAGACCACTTATACCGTGATTTTCTATTAATTAGAAAAAGAACTAAAGGCCTCTTATTGTGCAGTATAGGCTCTATTTTAACGGTATCTCCCTCTATAATATCTAAACATCTAGGGGGGTCAGGAATAGCATGCTTACTAGGTCTTCTAACAGCTTTAGCTTAGTTGCAAGCTAGGCAGTTAAAATCCTTTTCCTTGATTTTTGTAAAATTAGGAATACCTTTAGTAATAGAAGCAGTCTTCTTTAGTAAAGGGAGTCCTATATGCCCTAATCTAACGTGCTAAGTAGCAGCTAATTCTAGGAGCTTCTTATAGGAAGAAGAAGCAGTAGGATTTATACTACTAGAATTATCATTAGAGCTAGCTTCCTGTTGCTCCCTATCTTGCTAGATCTCTTAAGAACTATAGGCCTTGTTTAAGGGATCTAAACGGCTATTTCCTCCAATATCCCGTAACTTAGGATTTAGACCTTCTAAATCCCCGTTATTAGAAGGAATCTAACTAGGAGCCCGTTTAGGAACTAGGGCTAATAGCTCTATAGCATCGTTATTAGTATTATCTTCTTCTTCTTTAAAATTAGATAATTCCTTAATTTAGCTATATTCCTTAGGATTAAAACTAGGCTGTTAAGGGATTTAAACCTCTATAGGATAACTAGTATTATAATTGCTATTATAACTACTAAATCCTATATAAGAGAGATTTACGTGGTTTTTACACACTCTAGGGGTCTCTTGCCCCTTAAGCTGTAGAAAGAAACCATGCTTTTTAGGATTTAGAAGCCTACAGCAGCTTCTATTAGCTAGAAATAGCTGATTTTTAAGGAGAGTGCCCCCTATTAAATAGTGCTTTAGACCACTAATTAGGTTGGTATCTAAACCTAGGCAATATAGAGCATCCTTTAGAGCTAAAGGCCTGTATTTAGCTAGATTTATACTAACTAGTACCTAGAATACAGCAGTTCCCTGTCCTTTAGGATAAATAGGACCTCCTCTAGTAGCAATAGGCGCAGTTTTACCCTTTTTTATAGGCTTAAAAGTCCTAAAAAATGCCTTATTGTTAACTATATAATAGGTAGAACCTGTATTGTATAGTAAGGAGTTTTTAATTATTCCGTTAGAGTAATTAAAAGAAGGGGTATTATTACTAGTAGTACTAGTATCACTAGTAGTAGATTCTGTATCTAAGTCGTAAGAATCATTACTACTAGAACTGCTAGAATTATTAGATTCTATAGTATCCTAGTTGCTAGTAGATAGGTTATAACAACCTATAGCAAAAGCAGCTTCTCTATCCTTATTCCTAGAATTTTTATTACTTCTTCTTCAGCCCTTCTACTTCTTCTTATTCTTAGAGGCTTTATCTTAATCTTTTTCTTTAGAGGCATTAGAATCGTTAGAATTAGAATCGGAATTCTTCTTTTAATTAGGAGGATTCTTTCCTTAGTTAGCTTTATTATTATTAGAACTATTAGAATTAGAAGCTTTATAACTAAGAGCCTTAGATATAGAGGAGCTTTTATCTCTTTATTCTTCTAATAAGTTAGCTATAAGGAACTGTAAATTCAGCATTTTTACAGATAGACCTTGTGCTCTAGCAGCTCTAATAGAATATCGCTGCCTTTTAGCCTAGCTAGGGAAGGTCTTCTTTAAAGCATTAATATAATAATTTACCTAGTTAATAGGATTAATAGCTACACTATAGAGCTGTAATCTAGCTAGTAAATTATTAAATTCAGCATTAAAGGCCTCTAAAGATCCCTTATAGTTTAAAAACGATAAGTTGTAATAACTAGTATATAGCGTACTACGTTGTATTTTAGCACTCTGCGAATACTGCCTAACTAGAACGTTATAGGCATCTACAGGGGACTTATGCCAGCTTATAGCAGCTTAAGGTCTAGATTAGCAACTATCTCTTATAATTATAAGGATAATAGCTTACTCTAAATCTACTAATGTACTAGCTATACTAGGATTATTAATAAATTAAGGGAATCCTAGTGCCCTAAATTAAATAGTTAAAGCTTGCTTCTACTGTTTAAAATTTTTAGGGCCTTTTAGCTTAGCAGCCTCTAGAATAGAGTGGACCTTCTTATTTAGCTCTTTTATAGTGCCTTCATTAAAAGCAGGCAGAAAAGTAGCACTATTAGAACTAGAAGGTTTAGGGGCTTTAAAAGAGACTTTAGAAGCTCTTTTAGAAGTAATAGGATCTACTACCTTAGAGGGAGACCCTATAGAGAGATTACCTATAGATGTAATTATAGTATCTAATTTACTTAGTAAATCAGCTATATTACCTTCATTTTGGCTTTGTTTTGCTTTACTATACCTAATAAATCTATTTAGGGTCTCTTGTTGCTTATCTATTTAAGCTTTTAGATTAGCTTAAACATTATAGACTTACACTACTCTTTTAGAAGCTAATCTAGCTTCTTTTAAAGCCTTCTTAGCTGTATAATCTTCTTTATTAGAAGAGGAATCTACTAGCTGAGGGGGGGATCTAGCTGGACTAGGAAAGCTAGTAGCAGCAGCTGTAGCTAGTGTACTAGAACCACTACCCTGTTTAGGGCTTATGCTCTTTCCCTTGCCTATTCCTTTTAGTGCTATTTTTAAGGGTTTTAATAGCTAATTTAACGCTCTTTATAGCTAATTATAGCCTAAATTACAGTGGAAATAGTAGTAAATAACAGTAATAATTCTTACTAAATATAGGCTAGAAGTGCCCTATATTTTTAGAAATTATACTAAGATTTTTCTCTAATTTCTTTTGTAACAGGTATAACAGGCTCTAAAAGCTGCGTTATATCGCGATCTATATACACATACAATTTATATAGCAGACCAGATTAACAAGCGGTCGCGAGGGGCACAAAACACAGGTCCTAGCTATTTTTAGCTAAAAAATTTAGGAGATTCTTCTCCAATTAGGTTCCAACAAATCAGTAGAGACCTAGGCACAGCCAATTTAGGGATATCTAGCTAATTCCCACTTTAAAATCCCAACCAGTAGGATTACTATATAAATTAATTCTACAACTGAAAACATAGGAATATCTAACAGCAATAAGAGCTGTTAGGCGTGCACTATAAATTGTAGTATAGCTACTAACAGAGGTACACAGGGTGCACAATATACAAGATAACAGCACAACAACAAGCGATGCAGTGCAGCGCTAAGCTTATTTCTTAATAGAAATAATTAATTAGGCAGTGCCTAATAAAACGATTCGCAGTACAAATGTAATGTGTGCAGATGTATATATTTTAATGTTGCGCAACAATAGAACCTAGCTATTAAGAATAGCTTTAAAAGTGTGTATACACAGGGTGTATAGAGTGCAGGAGGCACAGGGTGGGCAGAATAAAAACACCAGTATAGTGGCTGGCGATATATGTGCAGCAGGTATTAATAGCTTCCAGCAAGCTACTAATAGCAGCAATAGCTGCTAGCGCAGGTCTCAATATAGCTTCTAGTGGGTAATACAGTACACAATAGTAGATTTCAGCGGGCTAACAGCTTGCAGATAGGTCTTCCGGGCTTATAACCTATTAAAAATAATAGGGATTACAGGACTAGATATCTAAGAGGGTAGTAGTCTCTTAGATTTAGCACCTATAATTGCTCCTAGCAATTATTACGTAGTAGAAACAGCAGCGGCCTAAATTAAGCTGTAGTGTATAGTATAGATTACGTAGAGGCAGTAGATAACTATAATAATAGTAGTATCTTATATTAAGAGCGCTGTAACGAACAAGTGAGGGTAGGATCTCGAATCTTTCTAGTCCCTTATAGACCCTCTAACTATATTAGCGGGCTGTAGTTGCTAGAAGGGGCTTATAGGCCACTTTATAATTTCTGCAAAAAGGTTTACTATATAAAAACAAAAAAATTAACTTATAGCTATACAAACGAGACGCTTACGTGCATAATTTAATAAATTCTGCTAATAATAAGCAACCCTTATAAGCAACTCTATCCAACAATTATACTATTAGATAGCCCTAATTCTTAGCTTTTAAATAGTATACTTCTTAAATTTCTACTATTGCTAGTTGTGGAGAAAATCGCAGTTAAAGTTAACTATAGGTTAGGCAACTTTGCCTTAGTCGATTCTAGATGTTTCGCATCTAGTAACAGCGATATCTCTACCAAAAATCAACGTAACAAGACCTAATAAGGGTCACGTGATAGAGCAACTAGTAGGCATAAAAATAGGCTATACAGGGTAGCTTATTTTTAACAGGCACTCTCCTTAGAAATCAGCTATTTCTAGCTGATAGAAGCTGCTGTAGGCTTCTAAATCCCAAAAAGCATAGTTTCTTTCTACAGCTTAAGGGGCAAGAGACCCCTAGAGTGTATAAAAACCACATTAATCTCTCTTATATAGGTTTTCTTGCTAGTAATATTTATAATAGCAGTTATAATACTAGTTATCCTATAGAGGTTTAAATCCCTTAACAGCCTAGTTTTAATCCTAAGGAATATAGCTAAATTAAGGAATTATCTAACTTTAAAGAAGAAGAAGAAGATAATACTAATAACGATACTATAGAGCTATTAGCCCTAGTTCCTAAACGGGCTCCTAGTTAAATTTCTTCTAATAATAGGGATTTAGAAGGTCTAAATCCTAAGTTATTAGATATTAGAGGAAATAGCTGTCTAGATCCCTTAAACGACGCCTATAGTTCTTAAGAGATCTAGCAAGATAGAGAGCAACAGGAAGCTAGCTCTAATAATAATTCTAGTAGTAATTCTCCTACTACTGCTTCTTCTTCCTATAAGAAGCTCCTAGAATTAGCTGCTACTTAGCACGTTAGATTAAGGTATATAGGACTCCCTTTACTAAACAAGACTGCTTCTATTACTAAAGGTATTCCTAATTTTACAAAAATCAAGGAAAAGGATTTTAACTGCCTAGCTTACAACTAAGCTAAAGCTGTTAGAAGACCTAGTAAGCATACTATTCCTAACCCCCCTAGATATTTAGATATTATAGAGGGAGATACTGTTAAAATAGAGCCTATACTGTACAATAAAAGGCCTCTAGTTCTTTTTCTAATTAATAGAAAATTATAGTATAAGTAGTCTTTTAATCTAGCTAATAAAGAGAGTTCTACTCTTTATAGCTGTATTAAAGGCTTCTTTAAGGAATTAAAGAACCAGTATAACTGCTACCCTAAACACCTTTATTTTAATAGTAGTATAGAAATTAATACTAGGTTGCAAGCTTAGCTATCTTCTAAGGGTATTTGCTTTAGCACCTCTTGCCTCTATATTTACGAACAGAATAGGCTAATAGAGAGAGCTATAAGGGTACTTCTAGACCGTTTACGTGCTACCCTACAGTGGTTATAATTACCTCTGTATCTATAGTCTTACATCCTTCCTGCTATAGTGGATTTAGTTAATACTACTGTGAATAGTACTAAACCACTAAGTCCTAAACAGCTATATCTAGCTGATTTAAAGCCTTCTAAGACCTATAAGCCTGATTTTACTAAAATAAGTGCTATAGGCTTCTATTGCGGAGACATATTTTCCTTAATTAAGGATCTATGCTTTAAGGCTAGGACTAAAGCAGCTATTTCTAATAGCAAGGATGAACTTCCTAATACGTAGAAGCAAGCCCTAAAAAGCTCTGCTAAGCAGCATTAGATAGAAGCTACCTATAGCGAATTTAGACAGCTATTAGCTGCTGGAACCTTTAAATTTATAGGGAAAGACTAAGTACCTAAGGGCCGAAGAGTTCTAAAGAATAGGCTTGTTTATAGGCTTAAAAAGGATAAAGAAAATAATCCTATTAAATATAAGGCCTACCTTGTTGCTAAGGGATTTATATAAATAGAAGGTTAAGATTACCTAAAGACCTTTACTGCAACTAGTATTCCTCCTAGCTGGCGTATATTATTAGCTCTTGCAGCTTTTAATAACTAGGAAGTTAAGCAAATCGATTTTATAGGGGCGTTTTTAAATAGTAAGCTAAAGGAAGCTATTTATATAGAAATCCTAGCTGGATTCGTTGAATTTGCAGAGCAAGCATTGCTATTAGTAGCTAAGCTACTAAAAAGCTGTAATTATAAGCCTTCTAAAGAGTAAGTAATTAAGCTAGAAAAATCCCTCTATGGTCTAAAGTAAAGTCCTAGAGAATAGCAGCAAATTCTAACACAATTACTTCAAAAGTATGGATTTAAACCCCTTATATTAGACCCAGCAGTCTTTTATAACCCAGCTACATCTACGTATATTGCTACTTATATAGATAACTGTCTTCTAATTAGTCTAAATCTAAGCTATATTAATAAGCTAAAGAAGCTATTACATAAAGCTTATCCAATAGAAGATAAAGAACCAGCAGAATTCTTTCTAGGCGTTTAAATTACCTATAATAGGTCTAAAAGATCTATTAAAATATATTAATCTTAATATATCCTAGAAGCTCTAGAAAGATTTAAAATGCTAGATGCTAAGCTAGCTTCTATCCCTATACAGCTAGGGATTCTAAAGCAACTAGTTACAAAACCCCTCTCTAAATCCGATTATAAGCTTTATTAGAGCATAATAGGTACTATAATGTACCTTATGTTGCTAACTAGGGCTAATATTGCTTTTTCCGTTCAGTAGCTATCAACCTTCCTAGCTAAGCCTTATATAGAGTACCTAAACGCCTCTAAGCACCTCTTAAGGTACTTAAGTAGTACTAGAAGCTTTACCATTATTTATAAGCATTCTAGTCCACACCCTGTAGGATCTTCTTCTAAAGCTTTTAGCCCTAAAGAAGTACTTAAGACCCTCCGTAGTTATTGCAATAGCGATTTTACTAGTAATAAAACCTCTTCTAAATTAACCTATACTTATCTATATAAGCTAGCTAGTGGACCTATTAGCTAGAAATCGAAGAAAGCTAGTACTATTGCTCTTTCTATATTAGAAGCAGAATCTAATGCATTATCTAAAGCTATTAGGGAATTAGAGTAGCTCTACAGCCTTTTTAAGGAAATAAAGCTGCCTTTAACCCCTTCTATTCCTATTAGGTGTAATAATTAAGGCGCTATAGTTACTGCTTACAACCTAACGTTATATAGTAGGACTAAGCACACCTTTCTAAAGTTTAACTACATTAGGGAAAAGATTCGTAAAGGTATAGCTAAGGTTAGCTATATTAATATAAATTAGATGCTAGTAGACAGCCTAACTAAGCCTCTTGCTATTTAAAAGCATTAACAATTCATTAAGTTACTAGAGCTTTCTAGCTAGCTTATAAAAGCAACAAAAACACTCGAAAAATCGAAAAGCAACAAAAAACAATCAACAATAACTAGTTATATTCAACTATAACTACCCTAGAATTGCTGGAATTAGTTATGTTATTAGTTATGTTATTTAGTCCTGTTATTAGTACTGTATTTTGTTGGTTGATTCTAGCTTAGATATCCTTTAAAGGAAGCTAAGTTGCTTATAGAACTAGTTACTTCTTACATTTCTAGAGGGAGTGTTAAAAATAAGCTACCCTGTATAGCCTATTTTTATGCTTGCTAGTTGCCTATTAGTTGCTCTATTTATTGAAAATAATAGGGATTACAGGACTAGATATCTAAGAGGGTAGTGGTCTCTTAGATTTAGCACCTGTAATTGCTCCTAGCAATTATCACGTAGTGGAAGCAGCAGCGGCCTAAATCAAGCTGTAATGTATAGTATAGATTACGTAGAGGCAATAGATAACTGTAATAGTGGTATCTTTATATTAAGAGCGCTGTAACGAACTTAGTAAGAGTAGGATCTTAAATCTTTCTAGTCCCTTATAGACCTACTAACTATATTAGCGGGCTGTAGTCGCTAGAAGGGGCTTATAGGCTACTTTATAATTTCTGCAAAAAGATTTACTATATAAAAACAAAAAAATCAACTTACAGCTATATAAACAAGACGCCTATATGCACAATTTAATAAATTCCACTAATAATAAGCAACCCTTATAAGCAACTCTATCTAACAATTATATTATTAGATAGCCCTAATTCTTAGCTTTTAAATAGTATACTTCTTAAATTTCTACTATCGCTAGTTGTAGAGAAAATCGCAGTTAAAGTTAACTATAGGTTAGGCAACTTTGCCTTAGTTAATTCTAGATGTTTTGCATCTAGTAACAGCAATATCTCTACTAAAAATCAACGTAACAAGACCTAGTTAGGGTCACGTAATAGAGCAACTAGTAGGCATAAAAATAGGCTATATAGGGTAGCTTATTTTTAACACTCCCTCTAGAAATGTAAGAAGTAACCAGTTCTATAAGCAACTTAGCTCCTTTAAGGATATCTAAGTTAGAATCAACCAACGAAATACAGTACTAATAATAGGACCAAATAATATAACCAATAACATAACTAATTCCAGCAATTCCAGGGTAGTTATAGTTGAATATAACTAGTTGTTGTTGATTGTTTTTGTTGTTTTTCGATTTTTTAACTGTTTTTCGTTGCTTTTCGATTTTTCGAGTGTTTTGTTGCTTTTATAAGCTAGCTAGAAAGCTCTAGTAACTTAATGAATTGTTGATGCTTTTGGATAGCAAGAGGCTTAGTTAGGCCATCTGCTGGCATCTGATTTGTATTATTGAAAATAATAGGGATTACAGGACTAGATATCTAAGAGGGTAGTGGTCTCTTAGATTTAGCACCTGTAATTGCTCCTAGCAATTATCACGTAGTGGAAGCAGCAGCGGCCTAAATCAAGCTGTAGTGTATAGTATAGATCACGTAGAGGCAGTAGATAACTATAATAATAGTGGTATCTTATATTAAGAGCGCTGTAACGAACAAGTTAGTAAGGGTAGGATCTTAAATCTTTTTAGTCCCTTATAGACCCTCTAACTATATCAGCGGGCTGTAGTCGCTAGAAGGGGCTTGTAAGCTACTTTATAATTTCCGCAAAAAGATTTACTATATAAAAACAAAAAAATCAACTCACGGCTATATAAACGAGATGCCTATGTACATAATTTAATAAATTCTACTAATAATAAGTAACTCTTATAAGCAACTCTATCTAACAATTATACTATTAGATAGCCCTAATTCTTAGCTTTTAAATGGTATACTTCTTGAATTTCTACTATTGCTAGTTGTAGAGAAAATCGCAGTTAAAGTTGACTATAGGTTAGGCAACTTTGCCTTAGTCAAATCTAGATGTTTACATCTAGTAACAACGATATTTCTACCAAAAATTAACGTAACAAGACCTAATGAGGGTCACGTGATAGAGCAACTAGTAGGCATAAAAATAGGCTATACAGGGTAGCTTATTTTTAACATGTATCAATATAACTAACCTTAGCTATACCTTTACGAATCTTTTCCCTAATGTAGTTAAACTTCAAAAGGGTGTGCTTAGTCCTGCTATGCAACGTAGGGTTGTAAGCAGTAACTATAGCGCCTTGATTATCACACCTAATAGGAATAGGAGGGGTTAAAGGCAGCTTTATCTCCTTAAAAAGGCCGTAGAGCCACTCTAATTCCCTAATAGCTTCTAATAATGCATTAGATTCTGCTTCTAAGGTGGAAAGGGCAATAGTACTAGCTTTCTTCGATTTCCAGCTAATAGGTCCACCAGCTAGCTTATATAGATAAGCATAGGTTAATTTAGAAGAGATTTTATCACCGGCAAAATCGCTATCGCAATAACCAAGGAGGGTCTTTAAGACTTCTTTACAACTAATAGTAGTATTAGAAGACTTTTTAGAGGAAGACCCTGCTAAAGAGTGTGGACTAGAACGCTTATAAACGATAGCAAAGCTTCTAGTACCACTCAAGTACCGAAGGAGGTGCTTAGAGGCGTTTAGATGCTCTATATAGGGCTTGGCTAGGAATGTTGATAGCCACTGAACGGAAAAAGCAATATTAGCCCTAGTTAGTTTGTCGCCTCAAAACCAAACCCCCAAATGACTATGCAGCCTACACTAAAGCAGGTAACGATATAGCGCACCTTAAGAGCGAAGAGGATCGGAAAAGAGCGCGAGATATTTGTTAGTGCGTGCTATTAAACAATAATAGGCAAGAAGATTAAATAGTCTAAAAAGGCAGAAATAAAATATTAATTGTAGCTTAGAAGATATATATACGCAAAAGGAGCTAAATATACTAAAGAGTTAGGGAAAGTGTTACTAGTAGTAAAGTAATATCTCTTAAGCGTTAAGTGTTATAAATTAAAGCAAGCTAAAAGATATTAATTAATTAAAAGAGCAAAAGCCTAAAAAAGAATTAGTAGAAGCTGCTTATATACTTACTTACTTAAACTATTTAGACGTCTAGGCAATACACACTCTTATAGAGAAATTCTATATATAGCATCCCTTATAAAGCTAATATAAGAGCGTAAGAGGGTAACCCTACTGCAACATAATACCTCTTTAGTTATAAATAAGCTTATAAAGTAAGACTTATAAGTAACTTAACCCTCTAGCTAATTCCTTTAATCCTAAAGTCTTAATCCTTTTATCTTCTATAATAGCTTTAGTGTCTTTAGCGTATATAGTAGCATCTCTTTTACTAGTAATAGCGTTCTTATAGCTAGGCGCTTTCCTTTATAATAAGTAACTCTTTCTTAGCGATTTACACTTCGTTTAGTTGCTCTAGATATAATTAAATAGTGTCTCTTATTTACCTTAATTATCTCTTGCTAAGCGCTAGAATAGAAGAGAGCTAGCAGTATAACACTAAGGTTTATATTAGTAATAGAATTATAGGCTATTATAGGTTGTTTAGCAATATATCTTTAAGCTAACGCTTCTATTTAATCCTTTATAGTATAGTATTCTCTAGCTCTAAGCGCTTATTTTACTGCTCTTATAATCTCTTTATCCCTTTGCCTAGATTTTTACTTCTGCACTAATAGCTCTATAAAACATAAAGACAGCAGCTAATGCTTTAAGTTCTATAATTATTGCAGAAGCTAGTCTTTACTGTAAGATTCTATTTAATCTTTTTGCGTAAGATCTTATAGTATACTAGAAATTCTAGCAAAGACCTCTAAATTATCTAATAGTAGTAACAATAAAGGGCTTTATAAATTAGTTATAGGCTATAGTAGCACCTTAAACGTTATAATTAAAGACTTCTTTTGTGTAAGAAAGAGCAGCTTATAATATATAAGAGCCTAGCTAGGCTTACTTATCTATATTAGAAGATATAAACGCTATTCCCTTACTATTATTGCTGCTTTAATAGTTCTATTATAGATAATAGAATTGCTATTAAACTAAACAGCAGCAACAAACTAATTCTCCTAAAGTTATATAAGTATTTATCTATTAACCTCTATTAACTATTTAATTACTTAATTATAATTACTTAAGGTAAATTTCTAGGCATTAAGCTTCTTTAGAATAGAAATTCTACTACTAGTTGTTTATAAGTAATATCTTAAGATAAAACGCTTTATAGTATCTTCCTAGAGGTAGCTAAGGTTAAAGCCTATAGTTTTAGCTTTTTTAATAACTATATACCTATTTATAAAACTAAGCTTATTTACTACTATTATATATAGAACTATTATAACTCTATTAGTACCTTTACAGTAGTTATAAAACTAATTAATAGAGTTATTAGTTATAACTTAGTTGTAAAGGTGCAGTTTAAATTTGTTCTTTAATGTTTAAGTAATTCTATAGTTACTATATTAAGTGTAAGGTATATTGTATAAGCTGTTGCTAATAAGATTAATTAGAAGATACTTAACTAAACAATAAAGCGTTTATATTAAGAAGGATAAATAGGTATATCTATATTTCTAGTTACTCTTCTGCTTATAATATAGTACTAAAATTGCCTAAAATAGATATAGATACTAAAGGAGCTATAAAGTTTATACTTAACTATAGACTATAGCTTTAAACCTTTTAATTCTGCCTTTAGGTTCTATATTAAAGTAATAATAGTATCCCTTTAAGCAATTAAAGATAAAATAAGTCTAGTAGTTATTAAAGAAGAGAAAGCTAGTAATAAGTCTTTACCTACTTATTTTATTATATAAAGCAGAAGAGTTATAGCTTATATTATAACAGCAGGAAATAAGTTAAAACCTATCTTTAATTCTATATACCTTTTAACCTATAAGTCTTATAATCTTACTTTAGTTTATCTCTTCTATATTAATTATAAAAGACTCCTTAAAGATAACTACTGCACACTTAATTCTATAAGTAATAATTCTTACTATAGCAGTAAGCTAGAATTAATCTAACTATCTACAATAAGTCTTTTGCTTAAAGAACTTTATTAGAAAGCTATAAATATTATTAAGATAATTAAACTAGATTGCTAGACTTTAGCTAGACTATATTAACTCTATAAGCCTAAAGTTATCTAAATTATAATCCTAATAAAGTAGTAGGCTAAAAGGAGGCTACTTAAAACGTTGCTAAAAGAGAGGCAGCTAGCGCTTATAGAGCTTCTTAAGAGGTAAATTTACTTAATCTTACTCTTCTATACAAAAGAAATTGCTAACTAGCTTATAGACTTATACTGTAATATAGTATATTAGTAGATTCCTTAACGTCCTAAAGTAATACATTTATCCCTTATATATAACTCTAAAGCTAGTCTTAGAAATAGGTTTTTAGTATTTATCTTCTATTTTAATAGTAGAGATTAAATAGCTTTTAAAAAATTAAAGGTAAAAAAGAGCTTAAGTAGGTACTTATAATAAAAATATTATAAGAATAAAGGAATAAAGAGAGAGAGAGAGTAGAAATATAGGCTATATTATAGCTAGTATTATCTTAATAAATCCTTAGTTAATAGCTATCTATAATTATTGTAATTTAGTAGAGGCTAACAGTAAATATATACTAAGACTTTAATAGCTGCAAACTTATTAAGTAATTTATAATATTCTCTTTAACTAATTATATTTATTTTCTTTCTTTCTTTTTATAACTACCTTTCTATATAGCCTCTTTTTTATTATCTTTATTAGTACCTTTAATTATTTAATTATAACTAAAAAGCTTCCTTAAAACTATAAAGATCTTATAAATATATAAAATATTATTAATAAAAGAATCCTTTTTACTACTCTCTTTTATTAGGTTACTCTTTCTTAGAATAGTTAAATAAATATCTTTCCTTTAATAACGCTTATTAATATAGTAAGCCTTTTATAAAAAAGCTTTTAATTATACTTCTGTTCTTTTATTATACTAATAAACCTTACCTCCTTAGTATAAATTTACCTTTAAGCTTTAAGTCTATAGAGGCAATAATATTAGTGCTAGTAAATACTTAATATACACTAAAGTTGCTTTTTAATAGAGTTCTATACCTAATATACCTCTAAGAGCTATTAAATTCTTTTGCAATTAGAATCTTAAGGCTTAGTTTATTAATAGTATTATAAGAGAAAGCTCCCTTTTATATAAAGTTACACTAGAATTAAATATTAAGAACTTTATCTTTATTTTAACTAAAATAGCTTATTCTTATAGATATTTCTATTATATACTTGCTAATTATTAAGAGCGCTATAAAGCCCTTTTAATCTTATTCTTTAGTAAAGAGAACAGTATATTTTGCTCTTATTACACTAATATATATCTTTAGATAGTTACCTTATTTAGGGAATATATCTACTTCCTATTTTATAGCTGCACCTCTCTTAAGAATATCTATAGCAGCTTATACAGCAATTATATCTAGAGTAGCTCTACTGCTGTAAGCTATAAGTAGCAATTTACAAAAGGTTACAGTAACTACAGCTAGATTTACTATAATGCTCCTTTTATAATGTTCTAGGGTAAAGACTAAGTAGATTAACTATTTATCTTTCTAAGGCTCTAGAAGGTTCTTTATAAGGATCTTTCTCCCTTTATAGTAGTTAATATTCCTTACTTTTTCCTCTAAATATTAAGACTACTAGAATTTCGCTAAAAGATTAAGTATAAATTACTTAAGTTAAAAGATAAAAAAAAAATTAAAAAAAAGGCAAAGGTTAAGCAGTCTCTCTAGTTAAAATAGAATAGAATTATACTTATTTTTAGCGGTTTTTAAAAACTTTTTATATATTCTATTTAATCTAGGTTTATAGTCTTAATTCTAATTAGCTTTAAATCTTTAAATAATCTTAATATACTATTATTAAATCTTAGTTAGTCTTAAATATATAAATAAATAAACTTAACCTCTTTTCTCTCTAAAGCTAAAGATATAAAAACTATAGTATTAGCTTTTATAAAAGCTATAATAAGTTATATATTTTAGTAAAGTTATAGGTAAATTATAAAGATTAAATAATATTATTAATCTCCTTATAGCTTCTACGCTCTTCTTTAGGTATTATTAGTAAATAAACTTCTATTATATACTTTAGATAACGTTATAGTAAAAGGTTTACTTTAGCGTTATTATTCTTAAAATCCTCTTTTTAGTATAGCTATAATATATAGTCCTTAGAAACTATTTAATTTAATATATTATACTAGGCATTAGTAGGCTGTAATTTATTAGTATTTTACTTAAAGTTACTAGTGTCTTCGCTATACTAAGCAGTATATTGTAGAGTATAGAGCTATTTATTAGTAGTAGAAGTCTACTATCTCTTTAGATTAAGCCTAAACTTCTTAATATAATCCCTAGAAATAGTTTTATTAAGCACTATACTATTTAAGGTCTTTAAACAGTAAGCACTAGTAACTTTTACTTAGCTGTACACTTTAAAAGAACTATTCTATTATATTATTAACTTCTTCTTTATTAATATATCTATAACCCTTTATATATTATATATAAGAACTAGATCTTCTAGAACTAATTAATCTTTTTCCTTTTATAATAATACCTCTTAGTTCTAGTTTATTTAATTAGCTAAGTATTACCTAAATATAAAGACTTTTATATAAGTCTTTTAGATATTTACTTCCTTTTATTTTAGTATTCTAACTCTTACTTTAAAGAGATTCTATATTATTATAACTTCTAACTAATTAATTAACCTTTAAGTAAGAAATTTAACTTCTAAAGAAAGAATAGACTTTTAACTGTAAATTAAGTAGAAAGTAGATTTACTATATAACGCTTATATAGCAATATAGTCTACTAATAGTGCCTTATTTAGCAATTTAAACTACTTTCTATTAGAACCTTTTATCTTTAAAAGGGCAGATATAAGCGTTTAATAACTAACTTTAATAGGTAAATTAGCTTTTAAATTATATACTAATGTCTTAATCCCTTTAATTCTAATAGCTTTAACTGCTTTTTTAAGATTTCTATATATTTCTAGCTCTTTATTAAAAACTAGAAATTAGAAGACTTTAAATTATATAATTAGTTTTATTAAGAACTTCTAAATAGCTATAATATTAGTATACTATATAGAGCGTACTTCTATCTATCTAGTAAGGTTATATCTTACTTCTAGAAAGTACTTAAAACTATAATTAAGTAGTATATATTAGGTGTTAATATATATCTTACTTATTAGGTTGCCTAAAGCTACTAGTATTAATAATTCTTTAGGCCTCTAAGGAGTAAACTTTTAGTATACTTTATAATAAAAAATTATTACTTAAACTATATTCTAGAGTTCTTTTTAAAAGTACTTAATTCTAGCTACTTAAAATATAACTTTTATACCTTTATAACCTATTTACTTATATAAAGCCTTAATAATCTTCTTTTATTACATTAGGTCTTTAATAACTAAAGTAGAACCCTTTATTATACTAATTAATCTCTTTTACAATAGGCCTTTATCTAAGAAGTATTGCTTAGCACTTATATAAAGTTACTTATACTTACTCTTATTTAGATTAAATAGTTTTTATAACGTTAAAAGGAAATCTATAATTTATTAAGTTCTAGAAGTGTAGTATACTTTATTATATAGCTAGATCTTATTAACGTTAAGCTATAGGTTAATAAAATCTTTAATGTTCCCTTTAGCTACTTAATTTAATATATTAGAAGGCCTACCTTCTTTATATAATAAAGCATTAGCTATTTTATTCTTTTCTCCTAGAATATATCTAGCTGTAAAATTAAACAGTATAATATAACTAATCTATTGCATAATAAGCGCACCTAGAACGTTATTAATAGCGCTATTAAGCTAATATATAAGCACTTAAGAGTTAGTCTTTAGAGTAAAGGGAACTCTATAGAGATAAATTTATAGCCTTCTTAATATATAAATAATAGCTCTATATTTCTGCTTTATTCTATTATACTTAATTTCTAAATTGCTCTAATATCTACTTTTATATTATATAGAGTGTTATTGCCTATTAATAATTTACATTAAAACTACTCTTTATTCTTTTAAGCTTATATTAACTATTAATATAATTTCTTTAGCGCTTAAGCTAAGATTAATTATTATAAGAACTAGTGCAGTTATTATTATATACTTAAAGACCTTTATAGCGTTCTTTTAGTTTAGTCCTTAAGTTTACTTAGCACTCTTCTTAAGTAAAATTATAAAAGGCTTAGCTTTTATAGAGTAATACTATACTTAGATATAATAATAGCCTATAAGCCTAAGAAAGGATTTAACCTTAAAAATATTCTTATACTCTATTTACTCTAAAATCTTTATTACTTTTGCTTCTAAAGGTTTCTTTCTATTAGTGCTATATATAAATTTAATAATCTCTATAGTCTTTTAGTATAGCTTTAATTTTACAGTAGATATAGTGCAATTAGCTAGCTTAATATTAATAAGAACTTTATTAATGTTAATTAAATATTCTATAATATATTTTTATATATTAAGTAATACTTTCTCTCTATTATAAGTAGTAGTAAGGCCTTTTACTGTAATATTATCTAAGAAAGGCTTATAAGTATAAGGAATTAGGTTAAAAAGAATTCTCTTTATTATCTAAATAAATTAAGTAATAGAGTTAGTTACTCCTTAAGGAAGTATATAAAGCTATAGAAGTTCTATTACTATTAAAATTGTTGTTAAGTCCCTACTTTCCTCTATAAGTAGCACTTAGTTATAGCTTAACAGTAAATTAATAACTAAAAGTATTTTATATATTCTAATTTCTTTGCTAAAAGCCTCTACTCCTTTTAGAATATAGGCATTCTATATTGTAATCTTATTATAGGCTGTTGTAAACAGCATTAGCTATATCTCTTTATCCTTCTTTATTACTAAAAAGTAAGGGTTTCTATAAGATCTATAACTCTTTTCTAATAATCTATACTAAAGCTTCTTTTTTAATAAATTAACTAGTCTCCCTTATAGGCTAATAGGTATTAGTATTAACTTTACTTTCTAAGCTCTATAAGCAATAGTATAGATAACTTAAGGTAGTATAACTAAGGGATTAATCTTTCTATACTCTAATAAGTTCTACACTAGTACTACCTCTTAGTTATAGAGAATTTCCTTAAAAATATTAACTTTTTCTACTATTAAATATTTTTACACTTATTTAACTATTTAATTTAAGCGCTTTTTTATTATTTAGAATCCTTAGGGTTTTTTACTAAATCTTTCTATAATATATTTAGTGTATTTTCTTAATTTATTTAAGTATACTTTTGCCTTTTCTTACTTCTTCTATTTCTACTTAAGGTCTCTATTAGGTGTAGATCTATTTAAGGGAATATTATCTTTTAGTAGAATCTTATTAGCTTTCTGCTTATATAATATATTTACCTTTAGATTAATTAGTTATAATTACCTTAAGGGTTAAATCTTCTCTATAGCCTCTTTAAGTTAGCTTCTATACTAGTTAGCTATTCTCTTTATTATAAGGTTAATAATAGCTATACTTTTATTTTCTATTATAGGTACTAGCTCCTTATTATTATTTAATTTAGCTTTAAGACCCTCTTTAACTATTTAATTATAGACTAAATCCTTAAATAACTTATTAATTAAGATTAAATTAACGCTAGTAGCTATTACTTTATCTATTATAGTCTTCTATTTAATACTTCTAATAACCCTTAAGACTAATATAATATTACTAAAACAGCACTTTAAGAGGAGCTTACCTCCTTTATTGCTGTACTTAAAGGTAACTTTAGCTATATATATAAAAGGCATTTTAAGGATTAATTATATATATAAAGACTTTAGTGTAATATAAAAGCAAATTAGCGTTTAGATGTTTCTAAGGTATAGCTTTATTATTACCTTTTCTAATATTATAAGCTTATATAACGTAAAAAACGTAGTAGTAGTCTCTTGCTTTATTAGAGTTATTTTTAAATTAAGCTCTTTAATAAGGTTCTTAGTAATAATATTCCCTTATAAACTATAATCTATAAGACTATTAATAAGTAAAGAGTTTAGGCTTCTAAGTTATACTTAAAGGTAAAGTAAGTTCTATAAATAGCTTATAATTGCTTTTAGCTTTAAAATACTATTTAATTCTTTAATGTAAAGCGCATTTACCTATAGGTTTACAATAGACTTTTTCTCTTTAATATAATTTCCTATATATTCTTATATAATATTCTATAAATCCTTCTAGATACTACTAAGTAGTTATTTTATATATTTATTAGTAATATCTTCCTTATTGTCTTCTGCTACCTCTTTAACTATAGTAGATATTGTTTTAATAATATTAATTAATTAATCTTTCTACTCTTTAACTTTTTATCTCTTCCTTAGAATAGAATATAGAGGTATAACTTTAGCACTTATTCTATTAATATAATAGACTTTATTAACACTATTTACTTATATTAAGTATTTATTCTTTATTACTTCTGTAAGTATAAGCATTAGTTAGTATAGGTTTTATAAGCTAACTCTAATTTTCTTTTAAAAAATATCTTTAAATAATTATATAAAAAGCTATACTTTTATATCTATAGAGCTATCTTCTTTAGCTTTCTTTTCTTTCCTTTTAGCTTAGTCTTTTAAAGCTCCTTCTTACTTAGTAAAGCATTATATCTCTATAGTATAGACTCTAAAGAGCTAAGCTATAATTCTCTCCTTAATTAGTATATAAAGAGTTCTTTTAGGTCTATATTCCTTTATCTTAAACATTAAAGTTACTGTAGTACTATTAGTAAAGTCTCTCTTAAGAATAGCTTCTAGTAGAATATATATTAAGCAATAATTAAAAATATTAATCTTATTAAAGATTTAATCTAATATTTTTCTCTTTTTCTTACTAGGCTTTTAATAGTTTAATGTTTTCTTACTAAATTCCTTAACTTAAGAATAATACTATTTTATAATATAGTAATTAAAACAATTAACCTAGAACACTATAAGCCTATAAAGATAACTTTCTATACTAAGGAAGCTTTATATAAGAATAAGTAGCACTAGATTATTTAATTTTACTGTTAAGATACTTACTCTTTAATTATACTTTATAAAGTTAATCTTATTATTATACTAGTAAAACTAGCATTAATCTATATAATAACCTTTCTTACTATAGTAATAGCAGTAATACTGCCTTATATAGCTTCTAGTTATATAGGTTCTAAAGCTTTAAGCATTATTATATATATTAATAGCGTTAATATATATATTCTACCTTTTCTCCTTCTTTTTTCTAAATTTCTCTTTAAAAAGCTTTATAATATCTATCTTTAAAACTACTTACTTTATAAGTATAATCTTTATATCTTTAAACTTCTAGGTTAAATTATCTATTTAATCTTTTACTTCTAAAATAAGTTATATAATTTCTTTAGCTTTATAACTAAAATTACTTATACTATAATGCTTAAGACTTCTTCTGCCTAGAGGTATATAAAGGTAGTCTTTTCTATTATTATAGGGTTTAGAATTGCGGTTTTTTAGCTCTATTTTAGCTTATATATACTAGCTAAGCTACTCTAATAACTCTCTATAGAGTATTACAATAAACTTAGCTTTAGTAACTTTTATTTAATCTATAAAGCTAGTAAGTATAGTATTTAGTAAGGCCTTATAAATGTAATTAAACTAAGAGGTTATACTACACTATATATAGAGCTTAGCGCTAATTATAGCAGCTTAATGCTCTTAAAGCTAATAAAGAGTGTCTTTTATAGTTCTTAAATAGTTTCTCTTTAGGTCTTTAAGCTTTTTATTAGCTTACTTCTTTTAATCCTAAGGAGTAGCTTTATACTAAAGTAAGAGCTACTCTTTAGCTTCTTTTTAATTATATAAGGTATAAATAACCTTTATATACTTATAGATTAATAGGTTAATATAATAAATAAATATCTTTTATTAGTTTTCCCTTAGAATAAATAAGGTCTCTATTTTTAGCTTAAAGCTAGTTAAGTAATTAAGGATATTTTCTCCCTTAAATTAATATATATTAAACTTCTTATTAAAGGTAGCCTAAGCTTACTACTTTCTAATAGCTTTACTTATAGCTTTAGTAAGAGCCTTATAAGGTATAGCTATAGCGCTATTAGCACTAGCCTTTTTATCTTAAGTATTTAATTCTATTATAATCTTAGGTTTTAAAATAACTTTTTTAGAAGATTTACTAGATTAGCTAGAGCTAGTATTAGCTGCTTTAGATATAGAGCTTATACTTTTCTTTAAGAAATATAGAATACTAAACTTATATAAATAACTAGTAAAATAGCTTAATATAGAAAGTAAGTATAAAAAGAATAATTAATCTTACTTAGTAGAAAGAGTGTAATATATATAATTCTCTATATTAGCTATACTTTTAATACTTTTACCTTTTACTTCTATAGTTATATAAGCTCTTAACGCTAAAATATAGAGGCTAAGAACTTAATTACTAATAACAGTAAATATAAAGATAACTACTAAGATAAAGATAAAAAAGAAATTTTTCTCTATAATTAAATAATTATAACGTTTAAAGGACCTAAAAACTTCCTTTTTACTATATTAAGGCTATTTTAGCTAAGAGTAAAATAGAGGTTAAATAGGCTAGCTAGTATTTACAATATAGCAATTATCTTTAACTAGGCCTAGCCCTTCTTAGCTTAAAAAAGCTATAGAAATTTTCTTTCTCTCTTAATTAAATAATCCCTTATAATATAGAGCTTTTATCCCTATAATTTCCTTCTTTCTTATATTAGCAATATTTAAGCTAAAGTGCTCTTCTATCTTTAATACTTAGCAGCTTTTTTTTCTTTCTTTTAGGATCTCTATAAAAAACCTTCTAATTATATAACGCACTTTAATTAGAATAAGTCCCTAGTAAAGCCTCTATTTTTATTGCCTTAAAACTAAACCCCTAAATAACTATATAGCCTACACTAAAGTAGGTAACAATATAGTGTATATTAAGAGTAAAGAGAATTAGAAAAGAGCGTAAGATATTTATTAGTATATACTATTAAACAATAATAGATAAGAAGATTAAATAGTTTAAAAAGGCAGAAATAAAATATTAATTGCAGCTTAGAAGATATATATACGCAAAAGGAGCTAAATGTGCTAAAGAGTTAGGGAAAGTGTTACTAGCAGTAAAGTAATATCTCTTAAGCGTTAAGTGTTATAAATTAAAGCAGGCTAAAAGATATTAATTAATTAAAAGAGCAAAAGCCTAAAAAAGAATCAGTAGAAGCTGCTTGCGCGCTTACTTGCTTAAACTATCTAGACGTCTAGGCGATGCGCACTCTTATAGAGAAATCCTGTATGTAGCATCCCTTGCAAAGCTAATATAAGAGCGCAAGGGGGTAACCCCGCCGCGACACATTAGCAACATTAGGTACATTATAGTGCCTATTATGCTCTGATAAAGCTTATGATCGGATTTTGAGAGAAGTTTTGTAACTAGTTGCTTTAGAATCCCTGGCTGTATAGGGATAGAAGCCGGCTTAGCATCTAGCATTTTGAATCTTTCTAGGGCTTCAAGGATGTATTAAGATTAATGGATTTTAATAGACCTTTTAGACCTATTACGGGTGATTTAAACGCCTAGAAAGAATTCTACTGGTCCTCTATCTTCTATTGGATAAGCTTTATGTAATAACTTCTATAGCTTATTGATATAGCTTAGATTTAGACCAATTAGAAGACAGTTATCTACGTAAGTAGCAATATACGTAGATATAGCTGGGTTATAAAAGACTGCTGGGTCTAATATAAGAGGTTTAAATCTATGCTTTTAAAGTAATTCTGTTAGAATTTGCTGCTATTCTCTAGGACTTTGCTTTAGACTATAGAGGGATTTTTCTAGCTTAATTACTTGCTCTTTAGAGGGCTTGTAATTACAGCTTTTTAGTAGCTTAGCTACTAATAGCGTTGCTTCTGTAAATTCAACGAATCTATCTAGGATTTCTATATAAATAGCTTCCTTTAGCTTGCTATTTAAAAACGCTCCTATAAAGTCAATTTGCTTAACTTCCTAGTTATTAAAAGCTGTAAGGGCTAATAATATACGCTAGCTAGGAGGAATACTAGTTGCAGCAAAGGTCTCTAGATAGTCTTAACCTTCTATTTGCAGAAATCCCTTAGCAACAAGGCGGGCCTTATATTTAATAGAATTATTTTCTTTATCCTTTTTAAGCCTATAAACAAGCCTATTCTTTAGAACTCTTCGGCCCTTAGGTACTTAGTCTTTCCCTATAAATTTAAAGGTTCCAGCAGCTAATAGCTGCTTAAATTCGCTATAGGTAGCTTCTATCTAATGCTGCTTAGCAGAGCTTTTTAGGGCTTACTTCCACGTGTTAGGAAGTTCATCCTTATTACTATTAGAAGTAATAGCTGCTTTAGTTCTTACCTTAAAGCATAGATCCTTAATTAAGGAAAATATATCTCTATCTAAATCTATAGCATTAGCATTAGCTTTAGCTTCTATAGTAGCTTCTATAGGTGTTTCTATAGGTATAGGGGCTTTAGGGGCCTCTATAGCTTCTATAGGGTTGCTTAGTAGAAGAGCTTAATCTACAGGTTCTAGTGGATAATTTAGCACATCTAGATAACTAGGATAAGGATACTTAGGAGTATAATTATCCACTAATTGCTGGTCATCGATTTCTCCCTCTAAAGGATTATCTACTATAGAACTAATAGGAACCTTAGGGATGCCCTAAGAAATAGGGCCTATTCCTTCTATAATTTTAACAAAGCTAGTCTTTATAACAGCTCGTTTAGAGGGGATATATATTAAATATACATTAGAACCTAGTGTAGCTAAAAGTCTACTAGGAATAGTTCTTTTAGCTAGCTTCTGCAACCTAGATCTCTGTTCTAAAGGAATTAGAACTTCGTAATAGGAGCCTATAGCCCTTATTTTAGTAAAATTAGGCTTATAGGTCTTAGAAGGCTCTAAATTAGCTAGGTATAGCTGTTTAGGACTTAGTAGTTTAGTACTATTCGCAGTAGTATTAACTAAATCCACTATAGCAGGAAGGATGTAAGACTATAGATATAGAGGTAATTATAACTACTGTAGGGTAGCACGCAAACGGTCTAGAAGTACCCTTATAGCTTTCTCTATTAGCCTATTCTGTTCGTAAATATAGGGGCAAGAGGTGCTAAAGCAAATACCCTTAGAAGATAGCTAAGCTTACAACTTAGTATTAATTTCTATACTACTATTAAAATAAAGGTGTTTAGGGTAGCAGTTATACTGGTTCTTTAATTCCTTAAAGAAGCCTTTAATACAGCTATAGAGAGTAGAACCCTCTTTATTAGCTAGATTAAAAGACCACTTATACCGTAATTTTCTATTAATTAGAAAAAGAACTAAAGGCCTCTTATTGTGCAGTATAGGCTCTATTTTAACGGTATCTCCCTCTATAATATCTAAACATCTAGGGGGGTTAAGAATAGCACGCTTGCTAGGTCTTCTAACAGCTTTAGCTTAATTGCAAGCTAGGCAGTTAAAATCCTTTTCCTTGATTTTCGAAAAATCAGGAATTCCTTTAGTAATAGAAGCAGTCTTCTTTAGTAAAGGGAGTCCTATATGCCCTAATCTAACGTGCCAAGTAGCAGCTAATTCTAGGAGCTTCTTATAGGAAGAAGAAGCTATAGGGTTACTAGAATTATCATTAGAGCTAGCTTCCTGTTGCTCCCTATCTTGCTAGATCTCTTGAGAACTACAGGCCTCGTTTAAGGGATCTAGACGGCCATTTCCTCTAATATCTAGCAACTTAGGATTTAGACCTTCTAAATCCCTGTTATTAGAAGGAATCTAACTAGGAGCCCGTTTAGGAACTAGGGCTAATGGCTCTATAGCATCGTTATTAGTATTATCTTCTTCTTCTTCAAAATCAGATAATTCCTCAATTCAGCTATATTCCTCAGGATTAAAACTAGGCTGTTAAGGGATTTAAACCTCTATAGAATAACTAGTATTATAATTGCTATTATAACTACTAAATCCTATATAAGAGAGATTTACGTGGTTTTTACACACTCTAGGGGTCTCTTGCCCCTTAAGCTGTAGAAAGAAACTATACTTTTTGGGATTTAGAAGCCTACAGCAGCTTCTATCAGCTAGAAATAGCTAATTTCTAAGGAGAGTGCCCCCTGTTAAATAGTGCTTTAGACCACTAATTAGGTTAGTATCTAAACCTAGGCAATATAGAGCATCCTTTAGAGCTAAAGGCCTGTATTTAGCTAGATTTATACTAACTAGTACCTAGAATACAGCAGTTCCCTGTCCTTTAGGATAAATAGGACCTCCTCTAGTAGCAATAGGCGCGGTTTTACCCTTTTTTATAGGCTTAAAAGTCCTAAAAAATGCCTTATTGTTAACTATATAATAGGTAGAACCTATATTGTATAGTAAGGAGTTTTTAATTATTCCGTTAAAGTAATTAAAAGAAGGGGTATTATTGCTAGTGGTACTAGTATCACTAGTAGTAGATTCTGTATCTAAGTCGTAAGAATTATCACTACTAGAACTGCTAGAATTATTAGATTCTATAGTATCCTAGTTACTAGTAGATAGGTTATAACAACCTATAGCAAAAGCAGCTTCTTTATCCTTATTTCTAGAATTTTTGTTACTTCTTCTTTAGCCCTTCCACTTCTTCTTATTCTTAGAGGCTTTATTTTGATCTTTTTCTTTAGAGGCATTAGAATTATTAGAATTAGAATCGGAATTCTTCTTCTAATTAGAAGGATTCTTTCTTTAGTTAGCTTTATTATTATTAGAACTATTAGAATTAGAAGCTTTATAACTAAGAGCCTTAGATATAGAGAAGCTTTTATCTCTTTATTCTTCTAATAAGTTAGCTATAAGGAACTGTAAATTTAGTATTTTTACAGATAGACCTTGTGCTCTAGCAGCTCTAATAGAATATTGCTGCCTTTTAGCCTAGCTAGGGAAGGTCTTCTTTAAAGCATTAATATAATAATTTACCTAGTTAATAGGGTTAATAGCTACACCACAGAGCTGTAATCTAGCTAGTAAATTATTAAATTCAGCATTAAAGGCCTCTAAAGATCCCTTATAGTTCGAAAACGATAAGTTATAATAACTAGCATATAGCGTACTACGTTGTATTTTAGCACTCTGCAAATACTGCCTAACTAGAACGTTATAGGCATCTATAGGGGACTTATGCTAGCTTATAGCAGCTTAAGGTCCAGATTAGCAACTATCTCTTATAATTATAAGGATAATAGCTTGCTCTAAATCTACTAATATACTAGCTATACTAGGATTATTAATAAATTAAGGGAATCCTAGTGCTCTAAATTAAATAGTTAAAGCTTACTTCTACTGTTTAAAATTTTTAGGGCCTTTTAGCTTAGCAGCCTCTAGAATAGAGTAGACCTTCTTATTTAGCTCTTTTATAGTGCCTTTATTAAAAGCAGGCAGAAAAGTAGCACTATTAGAACTAGAAGGTTTAGGGGCTTTAAAAGAGACTTTAGAAGCTCTTTTAGAAGTAATAGGATCTACTACCTTAGAGGGAGACCCTATAGAGAGATTACCTATAGATGTAATTATAGTATCTAATTTACTTAGTAAATTAGCTATATTACCTTTATTTTAGCTTTATTTTGCTTTACTATGCCTAATAAATCTATTTAGGGTCTTTTATTGCTTATCTATTTAAGCTTTTAGATCAGCTTAAACATTATAGACTTACACTACTCTTTTAGAAGCTAATCTAGCTTCTTTTAGAGCCTTCTTAGCTGTATAATCTTCTTTATTAGAAGAGGAATCTACTAGCTAAGGGGGGGATCTAGCTAGACTAGGAAAGCTAGTAGCAGCAGCTGTAGCTAGTGTACTAGAACCACTACTCTATTTAGGGCTTATGCTCTTTCCCTTACCTGTTCCTTTTAGTGCTATTTTTAAGGGTTTTAATAGCTAATTTAACGCTCTTTATAGCTAATTATAGCCTAAATTACAGTGGAAATAGTAGTAAATAACAGTAATAATTCTTACTAAATATAGGCTAGAAGTGCCCTATATTTTCAGAAATTATACTAAGATTTTTCTCTAATTTCTTTTGTAATAGGTATAACGGGCTCTAAAAGCTACGTTATATCGCAATCTGTATACACATACAATTTGTATAGCAGACTAGATTAATAAGCGGTCGCGAGGGGCACAAAACATAGGTCCTAGCTATTTTTAGCTAAAAAATTCAGGAGATTCTTCTCCAATTAGGTTCTAATAAATTAGTAGAGACCTAGGCACAGCTAATTTAGGGATATCCAGCTAATTCCTACTTTAAAATCCCAACTAGTGGGATTACTATACAAATTAATTCTGCAACCGAAAACACAGGAATATCTACAATAAGAGCTGTTAGGTATGCACTATAAATTGTAGTATAGCTACTAACAGAGGTGCATAGGGTGCACAATATATAAGATAATAGTACAACAATAAGCGATGCAGTGCAGCGCTAAGCTTATTTCTTAATGGAAATAATTAATTAAGCAGTGCCTAATAAAACAATTCGCAGTGCAAATATAATGTATATAGATATATATATTTTAATGTTGTACAACAATAGAACCTAGCTATTAAGAATAGCTTTAAAAGTGTATATACACTAGGTGCATAGAACTAGTGCAGAAGGCACAGGGTGGGCAGAATAAAAACACCAGTATAGTAGCTAGCGATATGTGTGCAGCAGGTATTAATAGCTTCCAGCAAGCTACTAATAGCAGCAATAGCTGCTAGCGCAGGTCTTAATATAGCTTCTAGTGGGTAATACAGTACACAATAGTAGATTTTCAGCGGGCTAACAGCTTGCAGATAGGTCTTCTGGGCTTATAACCTATTGAAAATAATAGGGATTACAGGACTAGATATCTAAGAGAGTAGTAGTCTCTTAGATTTAGCACCTGTAATTGCTCCTAGCAATTATTACGTAGTGGAAGCAGCAGCAGCCTAAATTAAGCTGTAGTGTATAGTATAGATTACGTAGAGGCAATAGATAACTGTAATAGTAGTATCTTTATATTGAGAGCGCTGTAACAAACTTAGTGAGAGTAGGATCTTAAATCTTTCTAGTCCCTTATAGACCTACTAACTATATTAGCGGGCTGTAGTTGCTAGAAGGGGCTTATAGGCTACTTTATAATTTCCGCAAAAAGATTTACTATATAAAAACAAAAAAATCGACTTACAGCTATACAAACGAGACGCCTATATATACAATTTAATAAATTCCACTAATAATAAGTAACTCTTATAAGCAACTTTATCTAATAATTATATTATTAAATAGCCCTAATTCTTAGCTTTTAAATAGTATACTTCTTGAATTTTTACTATCGCTAGTTGTAGAGAAAATCGCAGTTAAAGTTGACTATAGGTTAGGCAACTTTGCCTTAGTCGATTCTAGATGTTTCGCATCTAGTAACAGCGATATCTCTACCAAAAATCAACGTAACAAGACCTAGTTAGGGTTACGTAATAGAGCAACTAGTAGGCATAAAAATAGGCTATACAGGGTAGCTTATTTTTAACACTATTACGTAACCCTTACTAGGTTTTATTACATTAATTTTTAGTAGAGATATTGTTGTTACTAGATATAACTATCTAGATTTAACTAAGGTAAAGTTACCTAACC